>PVLC010002088.1:0-122619 GCA_004027655.1 Graphiurus murinus
ATCTTGGCTGCTTCCATAGTTTGGCTATTGTGAATTGAGCTGCTATAAACATAGATACGCATGCATCGGTCTGATAGTTTGGTTTCCATTCTGGTGGGTATATACCCAGTAGTGGTATTGCTGGGTCATATGGTAGGTTCACTCCCATTCGTCTGAGGATCCTCCATACTGTTTTCCACAGTGGTTGCACAAGTTTGCATTCCCACCAACAATGTATTAGGGTTCCCACTTCTCCACACCCTCGCCAGCAGGTGTTGTTGTTCATGTTTTTTATGATTGCCATTCTGACTGGTGTTAGGTGAAATCTCAGGGTAGTTTTGATTTGCATCATGCACACATTGTCTTCTGTAGTCAGTACTCAGGAATCCCCTGATTCGCCAACCCTCCTTTCAAGTTGAATATTTATATAGAAGACACAAAAAATTCATTTTCTGTATTTTATTTCCACTTGTCATATTCTTTCTTCCAAGCAATTCACTTCTAGACAATGAGATCTTACATATAATTCAAATTTGTGGTGTTTTATTAAGATTGAGACACCAAACTTATGCTATCTTTTTTTTCAGTTCCTGTTTCTGCTTAGAGATAGATGTTTCTACATATATTAATTAGAAAGCTTGGGACCTGAACATGTTCTATTTGGTACTAAAAATAAAATTTGTAATCATAATGGAAAAATGACAGTCATCTTCAGCCTCATTAAGTGAAATTTTCTATTTTAAAAATATCTTTTTTGTCCCACTGCACTATGTGGAGGGAATATTCATTTTTAAGAAAATGAGAATCATAAGCACCTTTTTGAAAACTAAATGCGTTCTGCTCTACAGCAGAAAGATTATCTAAATGATACATCAGACTAGTACATGATCGTGGTAAAATTAACCAAGAACAAAAATTTCCAAGATAATTAGCAATAACTCTTTGTTCTTTTGCTGCTTTGTATATTTGTGCATGATCCTCCTCTGTCAATGTAGAAGTCAAGGAAAATTCATATTCATCTAAGGATAGTCAATCTTATATTTTTTATATCTACCTTTTGTAATGTTCAGTACTTCTTATTGTGATATATGTAAAATTCTGCATACACATGTATACTTTTATATTCATCTTACATGTGGTTCTTATTCACAATAAACATAAAAATATCATATAAAGGTACCAAGGAAGGATCCGTCTGTAAGCTATGATTTATTTATCTGTCTATAAAATGGTTAAGCCATCTCTGTTTCTGTCTTGTATCTACCTCCCTTCTACTGCATACTAGCCTCTGTAGAACTATTGTTTATGAGGTCTTAGTGGATAAGTTACCTATGGGCTCTAGAACTATGGATTTCAGTAGTGAGATGCAAGGATATTGTTTTAGGGAACTAACAGGTATGATTCAAAAGCCAGAAATGGGGAGATCAGAGTATCACATACCTGGGATTGAAGATCCTCTGCACTATAAGACATTTAGGTTCACCAGTTAGTGGAAGTATAATTTTCCACCTAGTTTTAAAGATATTAACGTGTTAAAGTAAACATTAAGTAAAAGCATAGCTAATGGAAAAAGAAGAAAATAATTAATCACAAGAACAATTAGATTAAATATCTAGTTCCAATTAAACCAAAATCTTTTTTTCCAGAACAGTTCTCTATGTCTCTAATATAAATCAGAGTACTTTAACTGCTATATGTAGTTGATGCTTTCCCTCTCTCTTTCTCTAACACATACACACACACACACACACACACACACACACACACATACACTTGTTCTATACATATATGCATGTATATAACATACAAATAAATGAAAAAAAAACTACAAGTAAAAAATCTCTCCTTGATCATATAAAATGATAAAGACCCCAAGAAATAGTAATTTCTAAGGAATTGGAAAATTGGGTAGCAGTTTTGCATTTTATTGCTATTAGTGAGGATTCGAAATTTATGCTAACTCTGCTTAAGTGGAATCTTTTGAAGACACATGTTGGTGTTCAGAACTGTCAACACATGAGTATGAGTACATTTATACAAAGGCAACAACTTTTCTGTAGAGAAAGAATTTAACTACCTTACTCAATTACTTTTTTGGAGATGTACTATACATACAGTGATCTACATGAAAATGTAATACCTGAGTGAACAATCAAGATTTCATCTTTTTATCATGTAGTCCTTGTTGTTATATAACATTAATCAGAAAAATGTGTTACCTTGCAAAAAGAAGCATTGTCCATTGGCTTAGGAAGTTCTCTAAACATGATTAATTCGTTCAAAGCTTTTTAGATGTTATGTTGAGTCGTCATTCATTTTGTGATATAAAAGTTCGTGTTGAATGTTATTCTTGTTAAAAGTCATTTTCCTAGGAAAGTTAAATGTGAAATAGTCAAAAGATTCATGTCCTTTCATTTCAGGACCTCATATCATCATGAAGCTCAGATAATGTTTAATTTAGTTGGATAATGATTTTAAAAATGCCACGTTTTTAAGCAAACACAATTAAAATTGTAGACCTCCAGGGAACCTATAGAAAACCTAGCCCCAACATGCATTTCAGGCACTAGAAAATTTGAGAACAGAGAGAAGTGTTTGGTTCAAGGTTGTTCACCTCAATTGGCAAACCACTATTATTTCTACTAAATCACAATACCTTATCTCCATGGATTTCTTCTCTTTCAGATATACAAGTTCATGTAACTTTAGATATATCCTTAACCTTGACTTAGTCATATTTCTATGCTTTTAATTTAGTATATTTTCTTTCTTTTAGTCAATTGGCTTGTCTGTTTCCTATGACCTACAAGCATCCCAGCAAGAGTATTTTTAAACAGGGCACTGTAAAATAGAGATAGAAAGAAGGGCCAGTCTTTCATATCTACAAGTTGGTTGGTCTTTAGCCACAATCAACTATGCTTTATTCTGCCTCCATTCCTTGGTTTTTCCTCTGTTCTTCCCTAAATATGATACCACACTAATGCAATGACAAGATAGCATTGTTTTGTGTGCATTTATTAATAAAATTCTCCCAATATTTAATTTATAGCTCAGGTTTTTCCACTTTCCTTCATAATGAATAGTAATATAAATTATTTATTTTTATTGATATATACAGATACAGATATCTCTTTAGTCTTCTGCTTTATGTGCAGCTCTTTTTTGGAGAAGCAGCAAGACAAACCCTTGGTAGACAAACTGGAATAAGTGATGAAGAGGTCATGTGTGGGGAATGGATGATGCATATAGGCTGATATGACCTCACTTGGATAAAATCGAGCCTATTTGCCTGTCTGCAGCAACCAACATTTTCCTTACAATTAAGAGACAGAAATCCGGTTTATTTTTGTTAGCAAATATAATTTCTCTAAGTTGCATTATGATAAGTTGTAGCAAGTGAATAAAAACCAATATGAACATTATATTATTGTTTGCCTTATACTATCACAAACAATAAAATCCAATGACAGTATCTCTCTTATTTCTATTACTGCTAGAAAGGTCTTCTCTTGAGTGTGTGTGTGAGTGTTTGTGTATGTGTGTGTGTGCATGTGCGCGCGCGTTAATGGGATTGAACCCAGGATCATTCTACCTCTGAGCTACATTCCCAGTCCTATTCCATTCTTTATTTTGAAATAGGGTCTTGCTAAGTTAATGTGGTCTGCTGACCTCAAATCTGTGATCCTCTCATCTCAGCCTCCCAAGTACTGAGATTATAGGCATGTGCCATGTGCCCAGGTTCTTTTGTCATTTTTTTGTTTTGCTGTTTATTTATATTTTTTTGAAATATATTCTCCTCTTTTGAAAAGGTCTGTGCAACATAGTGGCTACCATTGGGATATACTTGGCTCTAGTTTGCTCATCCATAAAATTAACATCAAAATTAAAAAGTTAAAAAAATTAAATATCTAAATTGCTATTTAGATATATCTAAGGTTACTCACAGTTCTAAAAGTCAAATCTTACTGTTTAGTTGACTTACATGAAATTCTATCTCTGAGCTACACCCTTATCCTTTTTTTTTTTGTGGTACTAGAGATTGAACCCAGGGACATTGTACCTCTGAGATGCACCCCACATTCCTATTTTTTATTCTTTATTTTTGAAATAGGGTGTCACTAAGTTGCAGAGAGCCTCACTAAGTAGCTGAGGCTGGCCACAAACCCGGATCCTCCGCTCTCAGCCTCCAAAGTATTATAAGTGGTTTTATAAGTGTGTACCACCACACCCGGCTAGCCCTTTTTATTTTTTGTTTTTAAACAGAATCTCGTTAAGTTGTTGAAAGGCTCACTACGTTGTTGAGGCTGGTCTCAAATCTTTGATCTCCCTCTCAATTTCCCAATCACTGGTATTACAGGTATGTGGCAACATGCCCAATTTCCTCCCTGTTGAAATAGATGTATTTGTATGTGTACATATATCCTGATTTATTTATTCATATTTTAGGAAGTGCCTGACACTTTGCATGCTTTGGAGACCTAGTATACATTAAGCAATGACAATCTATGGTCCCAGGCTAAATGTGGCCCACCAACTGCTTTGGTAATAAAGATTTTTAAAACACAGCCACACCCTTATGATTGTATGTGTCTATGGCTGATTTCACTCTACAATACAGAGTTGATGAGTAGCTAGAGAGCACCTTGCCTTCAAAGCCTAAAATACTCAGAAAACATTTAGAACACAAAAATATATTTTATTGAATATCATAGAATTTTATTGACTATACTATAATATGGATTTTTATAGCTAGTGATGTTCTTGGTTTTGTGTGTATGAATGTTTGTTCTTTAAATTATACATTTTTTCATGTTTCAATATGTTACTATGTTTTTGAGAGTGTATCAGTTGACATTACATTATATCAATAATTGATAATTGCTCATTAGTTATAGGAATTGATCTACAAAATTATGGAAGCCAAGAAGTCCCATAATCTATTGTCTGCATACTGGGGAATGAGGAAAGCACAGGGCATAATTCATTCCAAAGGCCTGAGAATTAGAGATAGGGGTGGTCGTACTCGTGAAAGTCCTTGAGTCAGAGGCCAAAAAACCAGGGACTCTGATGTCCAAGGATAGGAGAAGATGGATGTCCCAGTTCAAGAAGAGAGAGAGAGAGAGAGAGAGAGAGAGAGAGAGAGAGAGAGAGAGAGGAAGAGAATGAATGAGAACGAATATTTACCTATCTTTTTTCTTTCGTTCTTTCTAGACCCTCAACTGATTGGATGATGCTCATCCACATTGGTGAGAATAAATCTTCTTAACTCAATACTTATTCCATTCAGTCTGCTGTAACAATACTGTAAACTCAGAGGCTTATTAAAAAGAAAAAAAATCAATTAAGTTATTGTTCTAGAGACTGGGAAATCTAAGACTAAGGCACAGATTTGGTGACTAGAGAGAGCCCACTTCCTTGTAAATAGAATGGTCCACAGACTGTTTTTTCTTTCTTTCTTTTTTTTTTGTGTGTGTGCTGCAGATTGAACCCAGGGGCATTTGGCCTCTGAGCCACAATTTTTAAAATTTTGAAACAGGTTATTGCTAGGTTGCTGAGGCTAGTCTTGAACCTGCTACACTCCCGTCTCAGCCTCTCAAGTACTGGGATTATAAGTGTGTGCCACCATGCCTGGTGGTTCATAGTGCTGGTAGATTGAAAAGCAAATCCTGCTTGATAAAATAGAAGATAATTATACCGCTCTTTTATCTCTGAAACAGCCTTTTCCTTTAAAGATCACTGTTACTTTTCTCTTTGTGTTCATTCTTCCATATTGTGTGTGAGAAGAGGAGGTGGGCTGGGAGAAAAGTTGCAGGAAACCTAACATGCTGAGGCGCATGAAAAGAACCTTGCTTTAGTTAACATTTAGGTCTGATAGTGGCTTAAGCGTCTCAGTTCCTCTCACCATCTTAGAAAATTAGACTTAATACAGTTTTTACAATTGAGTCCATTATGTGAAAGGATGATTAATGAGGATGACATTTACCCTGATTGTTGTGCTCTTTACAAAGATCTTCTCCATGAAGAGCTCACATTTCTAGGTTCCAGATGGAGATGACATTTTTTGAGAAAGATATACAGTTTAGCTCTGTTTCACTATCCATATTTTTAGGTACAGATCCCCACCAGGGTGCTCCTTGTCAGATTCATTGGAAGTGATATATTTTCTTTGAGGTATAGTGCTCATTGGTTTCTGAGATTTGACTTAAAATTCTTTTTCCTTGTTTTTTCTTTTTAAAAGTCCATTAAAGATGCTAACATTCTGCCTTAAATTAAAGTGCATTGTTTGAAAAATTACAGGAAGCATTGTTGAAGATGCTTCAAAGGCTTCAATTGTGGCTCTGAGTTGGTAACTCCAGGGCATGAAAATATCTAAAAGCAGACAAGGTCGACATACTACAAAGTTACCTTTTGGATCACAGAAGCAGGAGGGCAAACTAACCAGCTCCTCTAATCTTGTGAAGAGTCTGAATGCCCTGCCCCTTGGAAATGGCTTTTGGCCATTTTGCCATTCACCATCAGATACCAAAAACTTTGGAGATGTTTGGGAGATATTGAGAGCTAAAGGGGTCAGAATCAGTGCTACCGTCATTGCAATGTGATATTATAGACACTGAAGGCAATCCTGATTCTGAACTAGGGGCAAGGTAGTACAGAAAAATCAGATTTATTGTCTGAATTTCTCCCCTGAACAAACAGATACCATGATTTGCTGGCTTGAACTAAACTTATTTGTTGAATAATGAATTATTAATTGAGTTCCTTGTAACATGTTACCTATTATATTTGTTCTCATGGAGCTCAGAATCCAGCGGAACTTCAGAGTACTAAGCCCTGCCTCTCAACAGGGCTGGAAGGATCCACAAGTCAGATTTGAAAACCCTGGACTATGACATCAGAGTGATCTAAAAAATAGTTTTGAGGGGACAATTATGAAAAAAGGAAATGTGGAGCAGATAGTTCATCTGGGATATCATTCCAAAAGGACAAGGCTGAGAGGTAGAATATAGATATTAGACCACAGGATGATACCAGAGTTGCTAACAAAAGAAGAAGGCCTTTGGAATGGATTAAGGGATGGAAAAAGTCAGAAGAGGGTCTAGGAGGGGCTGTTCAGAGTACTGAGTTGCTCAGGCAGAACTGGCCTTTTTAGTAATGCAGAATTAACTCAAGAAAAGAGCCTTTGAAATAAAGAACAGTTTTAATCGCAGAGCACTTGAAGGACATGGTTTCTTTAGTTAAGTATTTGTTATAATATCTCAGTTTAGAACATGAAAATATTGCCCAATAGTGACCCCTTAAGAATGGTCTTAATGAACAGATGCTATATATTTGTAATTACAGTATTTATAATTATGTGTTTTTGTATTTTTTATTGCTTCTAATTTATTTTAAAATACTTTTTTGGACACTTCAATAAAACGTTTTCCTTGCAATTGGATTTACACTATTGCATAGTTAAAGTCTTTTCCTATACATTGTGAGAAATCAGCGTTCTTTCTTTTAATGCTATAACTACCTGATCACAAATCTAAGATTACTTGGTTGCAAAATGAACCTTTCTTAGAAACATCTGTATGCCATCCTAAATTAGAACAAATGACAACTTTTTTTTAATTTTCTATTCATAGTTATTCGCAGCATCTTTCTCATTGGAATAAAACATCATAGAAAGACTTATATATCACAACAAATTTAGAAAGATTCCACCATGAGTTTCTGAGAATAAAAAAGGATTCAAAGAGAAGACTGTCGCTTTAAAAGATGAATATATTTTCTTAAATATATTTTAATATTTACAAAACCTAGATGAGTCTTTGATTGCAGAGTATTTTTGCCAGACACAATTAAGATTTCCTTTATCTTTAAAGCTATCATTTCACTGATGATATACTTGCCATTAAAGGTTTTGAGTAAGCAAGAAAATACTGCTTTTAAAACTCTTTGACACTCTCATATTTTAGAGTTATCTGCCATTTGGTGGTCTATCTAATTTCAATCAATAAGTCTGACACAAACTTTTGCTTCTGACCCTAGTAAGTCAATCTGATGGTATTCACCTCTTCATCTGGACATTAAAAAATACTTTATTTGACAGTTTTATCTCTATCTAGTTCTGTCCTATTTCTGATCTAACAAGAAACCATTATCATTTTCTTAAGATTTTCAATTCAACTTTGAGTCTTCACTGTCAAAGGATGACATTTGGTCTTGATTGAAATAAAATGGGTTTGATCAGATTTCTCCCTATCTCCACCATATAAGAGATACCTTTTCCAATTTGTACTTGTATTATTTCTAAGAAAATAATCTTTTGATCCATATCTTTCCATTTGTGGCTTTGCTCATTTATTGACTCCTTTTTTCTATAACATCTGCCATTTTCTCTATATTGATTCCTTTTCTTCAGATTTGGAACATAAAAAATTGCATATAATTAATTTTCTAAAATAACTCATTTTCTTACATTTGTTCAAAATTTTTTTCTTTGTACTTAGTATCAACATTTGAAGATAAATTTACTATCACTGCTGCCCTTGTAGTCCCTTAGTCAATCTTAAAAGTACAGAAGTCTAAATTACTTTCTGTTGAAATTGATCTTAGTGTTCAACAATATTGTCCTGAATGCAGCATCTAATGATCTTTTCTTAATATTTATTTTGTTGATATATACAGAACTTATACTTATGGCCTCTCTTGATCAACTTCAATACATTTCTCACATTACTTTTTGTCCTTGGCATCATTGACTAAAATTTTTTTAACCTTAAAGAATAGACTTGAGCTGGGCATGGTGGCGCACGCTTGTAATCCCAGCATTTGGGAAGCTGAGACCAGAGGATCCGGGTTCGCGGCTAGCCTCAGCTACCTAGTGAGGCACTCCGGAACTTAGTGAGCCCTGGTTTCAAAAAAATAAAGAATAAAAAATAGGGCTGGGGATAGAGCTCGAAGGTAGAATGCCCCAGAGTTCAATCCCCAGTACCAAAAAAAAAAAAAAAAAAATAGACTTTAATAGTGATAACTTAAGATATTTTGGTAGGCAAATACAGCACCCCACCTCCAAAGTTGTAGTTATCCAGCGCCAATTAATTTCTGCTTTGATATATCCTGATTAAAATAATTCCTAAATTGTTATGTGCCAACTTTCCATTTTATTTTTCATATCTTCTTGCTTTATAATTTCATTCATTTAAAGCCATCATATGTTAGTTCTGATATGCTAATTGATACTAAATATATATATATATATTCTTGCTTTATAGATATCATCACTTAGATGATTATGTGAAACTCAGTTTCCCATTGTTGTAATTTGGGTTGAGAATGCCCCCCAAAAGGCTTATGTGTTGAAAGCATGTCCTCGATACAAATATTCAGAGGTGAAATAATTAAATCAGTGCTCTAATTTCGCCAGGGGATACATCCACTGAAGGATTAATAATTTGAATGAATTTACTGGGTGGTAATTTAGGCAGGTGGGTCCTGAATGAGTGAGATAGGTCACTGGTGGTGTGGCCTTGGGTACTGTATCTTTTCATGGTCACTTTCAGTCTCTCTTCTCTCTTTTTTTCTCTCACCACCATGATATGCGGTGGGGGGGGGGCATCCCTCTAACACATGCCCTTCCACTACACCATTGGCCAACCATGGACTAAAACCTCTGAGTCTGTGATTCCCCAATTCATATCTCCTCCTCTAAGTTTTGTTTGTCGTGTATTTTGGTCACAATGATGAGAAAAGCTGAATAACATACTTACCTTACTTTCAAAACTGACTTTTATCTATATATCCAAGAACCAAACCAGACACTACTAAGGTATAATCAATCCCTCCTACTCCATTAGTAAGTCGATATATCAAATAAAAACAAGTCCTCTGAATTCTACCTTAAATCATCTTTTCCGATCTCTCCCCTCTTTTTCCTTCTTATTGTTAAATCTTTAGTTCAGTTTCTCGTTGCCATAAGAAAATTCAAACTATCTCAAAGTGCTTCAAATCCTATTCCTAACTGACCTTTACAATTTGTTCTTTTGCTGCTTTCCTCCATTCTTGCCACAGTTGGTCATATATCATCTCCTGAATAATAGTTTAAGGAAGAAAAGGCTGAGAAATCTACTTTTAGGCTTTTGATCATTTTGCTTCCCTTACTTGCAGTGCCTGTCTTTTCTTCTCAGCCTGATAAAATTCTCCTCACTAAATCAGTCCTGAAGCAAGTGTCTTCTTTAAGAACAACATCTCTACTTTTGTGTCCTGGCAGAAATCATTTCTCCCTTCTCTATGTCTCAGTTGTGGCTCTTTTGTTTTTAAGTAACAGACAACAGAATCATTCCTATTATTGTCTGTTGCCCAGTAACAAATTAGCCCCAAACTTTGTGGCTTTAAACAGTACAGATTTATTATATCACAATCTCTAAACCATCTAGAAGCCTAGATGTGGTTTAGCTGTATCCTCTATTTCATGGTTTCATAAAAGAAAGGCTGAAATTGATGTTAGCTCAGGATTTGTAGTCTGGAGGCTTAACTGGGGAAGGATTTGCTTTTCAGCTCAGTACCAAGCCCTGAGTTCCATCAGTGCTATTGGACTGAGGACTTCAGTTCCTTGCTAACTATGGCTGGGGGAATCTCAAGTTCCTCTCCTAGCAAGCTTCTTTAACATGGAAGTGTGCTTCATGAAAGCATGCAAGAGAGAAAGGCTCTGAGAGAAAAAGAAATGAGTCTTTTGAACCTAATTCTAGAAGTGTTATCCCACTATCCTTGCCCTACTCTGCTGATTAGAAGCATGCTACTAGTTTTAGCCCACATTAAAATGGAGACGATTACACACGGATGAGAATACAGGAGGTCATTTGGCACCATTTAGGTATATGCCTTCCAGACCATTTACTCCTCACGTTATTCCTGTAAGGTTGATAACAGCATTGTCATCTCCATTTGCCAGAAATGGAGTTTAATATTGGAAGACTAGGTAATTTGTTTATAGTTACATAACTAACAAGTGAAGGAACTCAGAACTCAAACTCAGGAAGTCTGCCTCAAGAATCTTTATCCTTAATCACCATGGACACCCAGGAAGAGAAGAAATCAATGTACTGTGTGAACAGCATAGAAACTCTTGGAAAACAACAGTAATGAAAGTAGTATTTCGTTCTAAATTTCATTTATAGCATCACTCAGCTCCCAACTCTTCATTTCTCTGTCACTTGGAACCTATTCTTAGAAGAAAGTCCTTGTGTGCCTTCCCACCCATAGGTAGCCTCCTATGGTCTGATCGCTGCCTTCAACCCAGCTAATCATAGCCAAGAAGGTAAATTCAGGTTGTACAACACAACTTTTTTAAAACTTTTGAAGAAGAGATTTTCACAGAGAAGCTGTATGTGGGATGAGAACATAGGTCTTGGGTCAAGCACTTAATGCATTCACCATATCACATTGTTTCACAATGAATTGCTAACATACCTGTTTTTCACTGCTGTTTGCTAACAGGATTGACTATGCCTTATTTATTGATTCTTAAATGTCTAGCATAATGCAATTGAGCCTTATTTAGATATTCATGGGTAGTTAATTTTATTCATAAAAAGGTTTGTTCTTTGTGGAATTGGCAACCTTAAGAATGGGGTAATCTGAATAAAAATGCTTTAAATTTAATATGACTTTTTGGTGACAAGGACTACAAAAAAATCTTATGGCATAATTTTTTTTCAGGGGTCATTCATAAAGTTTGATTCTATTGTCATTGATATATATATACACACACACACACACACACACACACACGCACACACACACATATAATTGCCCAAAATAAAGAATTTTGTTCCATTCTTGATATTAGCAAGTGCTCAAAATTCAGAAAGAGAACCATGATGGTAATGGCTGCTCACTGTTTCTACAAGTTGGTATATAGTCTTTTATGCATCTTTACTTTTGGAAAGTTTACACAAGCTGCAAGCTTACTCTTCCTTTAAGCCTGCAATGGTCACTCTAATAACCATTTTTAAAATGTGTGTTATATATAAAACAAAGGGCTGGATATTAATGACACTATGAATATGATGGTTCATAGTAAACTCTGTTCACTCAAAATACTTGTTAAACAAATATGAAACATTAGTAAATTTATGTGATATTTATAGAAGGAGAAGTCAGAAACAATTTCTATTTTTTTGAAGGTCTATAGTATTTGTATTTGTTATAGAAATAGAGGCTTTGAACTACTTGTTCTAGTATGTGGCACATTTCTTATCTAGAGATAAATTCTTTTTTTTTTAATTGGGGCATTTTAATCATACATCTTGATGAAGTTCAGGGTGATAGAGGCATACTTGCACACAACACTCTCATGAGTGCCCTACCCCAGTTCGCACCCGGTTCCCTCCTCCTCTATTCCTTCCTGTGCTCAGCATAGTGATTGACTTTGATAAGTTTATGTGTGTAAATTCTTAAACACTATGTGACTAAGATGACTTACTTCAAATCTCACTTTGAGTATCTTTCTAGTAAGCCTTCCTTGATTTCCCCTTTGTATGCCCTGTGTTCTTGAAGCATCTTTACTATATTTCCATATCCCTCTCTGTCTGATAAATTCGTTTTAGAAAAGAATTATGTCTCTCATATCTTGATTCCAAAATATCTGAAATGTACTAGGTCATGGCTATTCAACGAGTGATTCATGCATGGGCTGGTCACATTGGTATCACTTTTAAACTTATTAGAAATGTGGGATCCCACCAGGCGTGGTGGTGCACCCTTGTAATCCCAGTGCTTGGGAGGCTGAGACTGGAGGACCTGGGTTCATGGCCAGCCTCAGCTATTTAGTAAGGCACTCTGGAACTTAGTGAGACCCTGTTTCAAAATAAAGAATAAAATAGGACTGGAGGTGTAGCTCAGAGATAGAATGCCCCTGAGTTCAATCCCCAGTACCGAAAAAAAAAAAAAAAAAAAAAAAAAAAAAAAAAAAAAAAAAAAAAAAAAAAAAAAAAAAAAAAAAAAAAGAAGGAAAGAAATGTCGGATCTCAGGTTTCACCTCAAACCCACTGAATCAGAGTCTGTATTTCATTGGTGTTTCTAGATAAGTATATACACAGGTATTTTAATTAGCACTGTTCCAGAGTATCGGGAACCCAGGCTGAACCCTCAACCGTGAGGCCCCAATAAAGACGCTGCCTGAATGTTGCTGATTCAAACCTCTCTTTATTATACCTGTCTCTCTGGGATCGAGGGCACTACACAAGCAGTAACAAACACAGCACAGAAGCCGTCTCTCCAAATAGTGCCTTTCCAACAGATTCCCAATAATCCCTCTCTCCAGCAATCCACCTTCCACTAGCAACCAACAACCTTTCCTCCCAGAACTTCTCCAGCAACCCACTCCAGCAACAACCCAGCCAGCCTCCCCCCTCACATGCGAGAGGTGGAGGCTCTTAAAGCCGCACAGGGCCTAAGCTACGAGGTGTCTCATACAGCTCTCACCTGGGCCGGCCACGAACCGGGCGTGCTGGTGCATGCGCTCTGGCGTGGCGCAACCCTAGAATGATACCACCTGCAGCCACTTCTGGCACTCTGCCAGGCACCACCCAGAGGCGGGGTCTTTCCGGCCGGGCTAGGTCCCTGACACCAGAGGATAGAGTACATCATAGTGAAGGGTGTTTCATATGAACTTGAAGAACCATTTAAATTGTTGCGTTGGGGATGAGGTGATAGTTTGGAGATAGTGGTAATAATTTATGGATTTATAAAGATTGCCATTTCTAGGCCCTCCATTACAACCGACTCAAAAAGGATTCTGTTTAAGTTTCCATATTTTTATTAAGTTTTCCAAGAGATTCTTACTCTTGTAGATGTTAGAGAAGAGTCTGAGGGAAGTGTCCAACAACTGGAGCCAGATTTCCTCAGTTTTCTCTTTATAATATGAGATAATTATAGTACCCATCCATTTGCCTTGTAGAGCTGCTGCAGAAATTCAAGAGGTAATATATGCACAGTGCTTAGCACATTGCTTGGTGCCTAGGAATCATATGGTGATGTTAGTTGCCAAAAGCTGCTACACATGTTTGGTGCTCAACACATGCATGTTTGCCTTATCAAGTTACTGGAATGGAAGCTACACAGTAAATAGTATTTTAAATTCCTTTATTTTCTTATTGCTTACTTTTGCCCATACTGTATTTTGTGATTTTTTCCCCCTTTCATTTCTCTGTTTCTTCCCTGAGAATTTCCATTATTGTGTTTTACACAGGGAAATTCTTTGAAAAAGCTGGTTACATGAAACATATGAAGGGAAAGTCAAGCAAAGAAATAAAATACTGTGACCCTGAGAAAAGATGTGTAAGGAAGACAGTTCATTGATAATAATGGAGCATTGTTTTGTAGCCAGTTTGAAGAGGTAGCCACAATGCAACAGGCCTCAGAGTCAGCCATGTAAAATATATGGGACATTTTCATAGCCAGCTGGATGTGGCAACTAACCATCTGGACAAATCTTTTTTTTTTTTTTTTTTTTGCGGGACTGACTGGGGATTGAACTCAGGGGCATTCTACCTTTGAACTATACCCCCAGCCCTATTTTTTTTTTTATTCTTTATTTTGAAACAGGGTCTCATAGTTGCGAATGCCTCACTAGGTAGCTGAGGCTGGCCGCGAATCCAGATTCTCCGGTCTCAGCCTCCCAAATGCTGGGATTACAAGTGTGCGACACCATGCCCAGCTCTGGACAAATCTTAAAAGTTTCTGATTTCAGTGTATCTCCAGATATGTTTTATTCTAAATTATTTTAAAAACTTATATAGAGATATCTTCATGCTTTTATATTATTAAACTGGTAACTTTTATGTTAAAATAAAGACTAAAATGAGTTAAGTTTTAATTAAGTTTACTTCAGTAATTTTCTAGAACCAGGCAGTATTCCAGACTGACGATGGTTCAGAATGCCCCGTCTTACCACATGTATAGGTTATATTTATAGCCAGAGAAAGCAAAAACTAAGTGATAACAAGAAATGTTCAAATCAGTCATGTTGGTATTTGATTTATATAAGCATGGTCTAATCAGTTGGCAGACTGTGATTGGCTGAAGCTCACCTGCCTACTATGATTGGCTGAGGCTAAGTTGTTTGGTAACTAGGGTATTATATCCTTAGGTTACAATTTGTTTACATGTTAAACTAGGTTATAGTTAACTGGCAGTGAAAGCTACTTTGAGCCAAACTTTAGCACTCAAGTATAGAGAAAGGTTTATGTCAAACTTCTTTCAGTTTAGTTTAACAGTTATAATGTTTGAAATTTCTAAATCGAAAGTTGAGATCAGGAAAAAAGGAAAATGCAAAGTTTTTGTTTGGATAATGCTTGCAAAGGAATTTAACTAGAGTACAAGACTCACATTTAAAAGAATGAATTGGTTTAAATTACAAATTAGCTTGTATCACTTCTATTGGGATTACAGGCATGAGCTATCATGCTGGGCTCCAACAAGGCCTTTTGAATGGACTCCTATCTATTATCTCTGACTCCATGTCCTAGCTCCAGTACCCTAGGTCACTGCTTCAGCCAGGTCTCCTTCCCATTCCATGAACATACTGTATGGAAGTAACTTAGAAAATACTCCTTTCATTCACTGATTGAATGCATGCATAAGTGAGTGTTAAATGCATGATTGAATAGTATGTTATAAGAATGAGTTTTGTTATTCTTTCAAAGTCTATGCCTACAGAACTGGGTTTAAATAAAGTTAACAAATCAAGTATAAACACTAAGATTGATAGAGTTTAATAGCTTTGTCTATTGGACTGTATAGTTTTCTCTCCTGATCCAATTTCCTCTTCTATGAACCAGAGGCTCAATTTCTCATTCTATGCAAAATCTGCTTTATTTAGTCAGGTCCCTTCTAAAGGAAACATTTGCAGGCATCAATTACTCTTTGATATTTTAGATTGAAGCCTAAGCTAAAGTTTCACTAGTGACCAAGTCTGCACCTGAATGAAGGACTTTGTATAAATTTAGTTATGTACTTTATTAATTTGAGTAAAAAGTGAGAAATCCTCTACTTTTCTAAGTAAATTTATTGAAGACTTCAATTGACAAGTAAGAAGTTATTTCAGTGTCTATAGTTCTTATTTGAATTAACAGCCTCTATATTGGCAACACCAAGTTTCAAGAAAGGTCTTGGTTTAGCTTTGAATTAATCTAGAAATAATCACTGAAATATTTTTTTTTCTGTCACAGACAGATACTTTATTTTTTTATTGGTACATTGTAGCCATACTTTATAATAGCTATTTTTTTTCCTGTTGGTACTTATGGAGATTGAACCCAGGGGCATTCTACCTTTGAGATACATTCCTATTCCTTTTTATTTTTTATTTTCAAAGTGTCTTCTAAGTTACTGTCTCACTAAGTTCCTGAGGCTGGACTCACACCTGTAACCCTCCTGCCTCAGCTTTCCAAGTACTTGGACTACAGTCATATGACATTGTGCCCAGCTTATAATAGTTGATTTTATTTGACTGTCTTTACTTCTTGCCTTGTAACCAAATATTGTAGTGGATGGCATGGTTTAGGAGCAAGGTAAATAAAAGTAATCTTTGCACTTATTGGACTCCTCTTATAAACAGATGATTACATAGACATTAATAGGGTGTGCATGGCTGAAGTTTGAACTAACAGCATTAAGACCTTTGAACCAAAGCAGCTGGTACACAGGAATGGTATTTGTAGTCACAGAAAGCTACACTTAAAAAGAATGTTCATATGTCACTGAAAAATTTTGTGCTGCTGTCTCTTAGATGGGCACCATAAATATCCTTAAGACTCTATAAACCAAATGTTCTTACTCTGTGGTAACACTTAAGTGGTCTGTGGGTGAATGTTGGAGATTCTTGGTAACCTCTGAAATTGTATCCTAAATTTAATGTATTTAGAATATGTATTTTCTTAGACGATAGTTTATAAATATTACTAGACTCTAAGATCTACAGTATATGTATAATGCATAAAATGTGGTTTACTTTTCTATATCTTTCCCTAGACTCTAATCATTAACAAATAGAGATCTTATTCACCATTAAAAACCTGGGTACCTAGCATAGTACCTGGTACTGAAGAGATACTCGCAGTGATAAATAAATGGAATACATGATTGAGAAAATGAAAAATAGATGGTATCATTTTCATACACCAAATATTGAAAGGTATAAATTAGTCATATGACCACTCTAGTTTGAAATTGAGATATAATTAAGGAACACATTGAGTCGAGTCAGATAAAGTAATTACATGCTATGAAGTAAAGAGCTTAGATATTGAAGTCAGGTTAAGTAAAATAATAAAATAAGCAGAGTAAGGCTCACCTGTGTGAAACATGATGATTTCTGCCTTTCTGAAACAGGATGGTTCTAACTACCTTAACAGATTTCTAGCTCTTCTCTTCAGTGACTATCAACATTCTCACTCATATAATCTAAAACAACTGACCACACAGCTTAGAGGAAGAAAGCTTTATTTACTCAGAGTTTTAGTAGATTCCATGTTCAGTACATGTCAGGCCAGGTTGGCAGAGTTCAGGGAATGGAGGAGGGAAGCAGAGAGAGGGAAAGAGCAAGATCTCTACTTTCACATCATGTAGGACAAAAGCAAGAGAGTGATCAATCATGGGGATTCAAAGACAGAAGCACAGTCCCTAAGGCCACACCCCCAGGTATACACCTTTTCCAGCCACACCCTACCTGGCTAGTTACCACTCAGTAAATCCATTACAATGGATTTATACACTGATGAGATTATAAGCCTCATGACTTAATTATAGTAATTCAGAATATTCATATATGAGGTCTTCAGAGGACATTCTGTACCCAATCATAACAGTTTGGTCACAGTAACCTTCCTAAAATGTAAGTATGTTTGTATACTTGTCTTAATTTTAGCTTTGTAACAGACTCACATTCACCTTAGAATACTAGCCAAACACCTGAAAACACATTCATAAATAACCTCTGCTTAAATGTTTCATTTTTAGCTCTGAACATTTCTCCCCTCCCATTGAAACTCTGGGTGTTGCTTTTAATAAACCACCTTAAGTCTTCCTTTGCAGTATCTTCTCTTGTTCTGGTCTTAGCACATGATAATTCACCTGCCTAAGTGCTCATCCCCCAATTTTTCCACCTGGTCAACCTTCTTTCAGACCCCAGCTTAGATTTCAATCCTGAGATTCTATTCTGCCCATGCCCCTTCTCCACAATTACTACTTGTAGTACTTCTGTCAAATGTGCTTTATTTAATATGCCCTATTAGAGTCGAACCAAACTGTGGATTTACTATTGAAATCTTGGTACCAAGCACAATACTTAGTATTGAAAGAGCACTCAATGTTGATGAATGAGTGAATGAATTAATTTATGATTGGTAGAATAAACAAATGAATTACATTAGCTAATGCTAGCATCTAGATTTTCTAGTGTCCTTTAGTTCAACTTTTTCCTTGGCATGAGGTAGGAATTATCTTCAGATTGTGTTTACTATAAGTACTCCATATTATAATTCATTCAATGGATGTTTATGCTCCTAAAACTTTTATAAATCAACTGAGATTAGAATAATTTTAGCATGTTGTATAATAAAGCCATTTAAGTTCTCATCCTTATGAGAATTAACAAAGTTGATAAGGCTTTTCCAAATTTATCTTTTTATGAAGTAATTTTTAATTTTAATCATGCAGTCCATTATCAATTGATAATTTGATTGGTTGTTTCTCATATCAGTTAAAGTAAGTTACATGTTGTACCATTATTCATACTTTTGGGATATAAACCTCTCCTTCTCTATGATATGTTTAAAAAACACATGATGAAAACATGTGTAATATAATTATAGTAAAACATTCACAACATTAATTATTTGATTGATAACCCATGAATTTAATGAGGGCTTGATGAGGGGGCTAATTGATAAGCAAAGTGTATTATTACATATATGTCTATATTTCAACTCAATAAATATTTGTAAAACAACATTTGATACTGAACTCTTTAGTCAGTTCAGCAAAAATAATGCGAGTCTGATGAGCAAAGTATGTATTTGGAGGACAAAGCAGTTCATAGGGGATAATTCTGATTAGAATCAGGCTCATATCCAGACTCTAAGGAATTTTTGCGGAACATCGATTTATTCAATGGTAAAGTGGTCACACCAATTTTTTGGCTTGCCCCATACTACTCAGCCAAGTAGTTGAACCAATTCCAGTGCGTTCTCTGGTAGTGTACAGACACACATCTTACATCAGTTCTAAAGACCTTTTGCAGAGTGCTAATGGGAAGTCAGACAGTCAAAATTTCTTAGCCCAGGTATATATTGATTCATAAATACATATACATCTCAGGGCTAAACCATCTGCCACATATTTTTCAAATGATATACCAATCACATAGAAAGGAAGGAACTGTCTCCTGATGTATTAGATATTTTCTCTCAAGTTATTTTTGCATCAGCCTGAATTGTTACTTCCAGCCACAAAAATATACATTTTCCCCCATTTCTTTTAAAACCACTGGCATCAAGCATTTTAGTATAATCAGTTGTATTTTTATTTACCTAACACAAAATACATCAACTAAAATTTTTAAAATATTTTAAAGCATCTGCCACAAGTAATATGCCATTTCCCCCACTTTGTTTCTATGATCTGATCTATTAAAGAGGCAATAAAAGTGGAATCTAAACCTTTGTTTTTAGACAAAATGAATGCTTTGAATATAGAAACTCCCTGGCTAACATTTTATTATACATAATGGATATTTTGCTGTTTTAGAAAGTAATTGCAGTGAAGCATGCTGGTTCTTTGTCATAATTTGTTGGTTTGAAATCGCAAAAACTATGAAAAAAAGATAAGAAGATAAAATGACATACAGATGGGGCTCCCATGACAAAGGAATCCAATTATAAAAACAACAACAAATAGTAACAACAAAAACACTCAACTGAAACTAGCTCTGTGAATTTTAATCAATTTGATTTTTAAATTTTCATAAATGTAGGGACTATTAGGGAGGAATCTTAGACCTAAACTAATTTTTACCTGTTATTCAGGAAAAATTCAGCTCAGGAAATGTTGCAGATAATATACCTTGTCCAACTAAAGTCATATACCTGTTTAGAGTCTGAACTAGAACTAGAATCCTGGATTATTTTTTCTACATATTTATTGTCAAGCATTACCTGTTATAAAAATCATTGTCTGCCTAAATTTACATCTTTCTTTATGTTTATGGTAAGTATATGAAGAGATTCTTCATAAAAGACTTTCCTAAAACTCACTGTATTGGTTATCTAATTTGTGTAAAATGTTATCTCAAGATTTAATTAAACAATAAATATGTATTATTTGAAAGTTTCTATGGTTGGGAAACCATGCACAATTTGGCTGAGTCTTCAGCTCTGTGTATATCAGGAGTCTGCAGTCAAGGTACCTGGGAGGCCTGTGTGCAACTTAGGGTCCACTGGGAGGGGTCTGATTTCAGGCTCATTGCCATGATTTCTGGAAGGATTCAGTTCCTCTCAGCCTGTGGTCTCAGAGGGTGCTCTCAATTCCTTGGTGTGTCCCAATTCCTTGCTACGGATTAGCCCATGACATGATAGCTTGCTTCATCAGAGTGAGTGAACAAAATGAGAGATGATAGATAGATAGATAGATAGATAGATAGATAGATAGGGAGAGAGCGAGAGGGATAAGCATCACTTGGTGAGGGATAGGCATCACTTGGTGACTGTTTTAGATGCTGCCTTTCACATTGATTAAATAATTTCCTTGGACTTCCATGGTTACAGTATCATGTGAGTGTAAAGATAGAATGAGGGGTGTCAATAGGCAATACCATTCCCATTGGTCTTATCCATATGACTTTTCATTAATAGCTATCTCCTCCCTTGACTGTGAACTCCATGGCAGCAGTGATTGGCAACTCTCAGGGTATCCTTGGACCAACCCAGTTCCCCCTGACCCTTTCTTTCTTGTATTTCTCCAGAATAATTATAGAATGTGCTGAGAATGCAACACCTGGAGATATGGGGGAGCTCGCCCAAACAGCCAAGGATCTGTTTAGTACCCCCTAGAAACAAGATTTCCTCTAAGCCAGGTATGGTGGTGGATGCCAGTAATATCAGTACTTGGGAGGCTGAGACAAGAGGATCATAGGTTCATGGCCAGCCTCAACAATTTAGCAATGTCCTCTACAGCTTAGTGAGACCCTATTAAAACAACAACAACGACAAAACAGGGCTGTGGATATAGCTCAGAGGTAGAATGCCCCTGGGTTCAATCCCCAGTACCACAAAAATAAAAACAACAACAAAAAAGATAGCCCAGTAAGGCATCAGCCCTAGGGGATAAGTCCTCATATGGGCTGCTTTTGTCTGTCCTTGGAAGCATTTCTGTTCCTTAGGGGATCGTCTAGTGATGCATTTTAGGCTTCCATTATCCTTTGCTGCCTATCTGTAAGTAATGAATATGATTCATGTAGCATATGTCTGAGTGTGTTCTGTCTCATTGGACCCAACTGAGTCACAAATGCACAGTGAATCAGGTTCCCCTCCTCCAATACACACACACACACACACACACACACACACACACACACACACGCACACTTATATCTCCAGGACATCTCAGAGTGAAGGGAACTAATAGGAATATAATAAATATTTTATGGATAAATGATTGCCTTGTCCTCAGAGACTACTAACCTTGCATACAAATCCCTTTCAGGCATAGAAATGTGGACAGAATAAAAAGCCAGAAGATCTAAAGACAGTTTCATACTTGTGAGAATTCTTTGGTGCTTTGTTTCTTTACATACGAACACTATGCGAAATATATATTCATGTATCATACATCACTATAAGCCTGAAATTTATTCTTTTTAAAAATTATACTTTTATTGGTGCTTTGTAGTTATACATCATAGTGAGATTCAAAGTGATAGAAACATACATGCATACAGCACTTGGTGTGTTTCTCTCCAGATCTCACCTCCTCCCTGTACATGTTAGTGAGATTGGTAGTGATACCTTCACATATGGAGATAGAATTATTCGAACTATTTCTTTCATTGAGCCCCCTTTGGTCCCTCCTCAGCCTCCCTCCTCTAATCCCCTTTCACTATTCTATTGGTCACTCTTTTAATTTATCTCAAATTTGAAATTTATTCTTAATGAACAGATGCTACAAGGTAAGACTGGAATATTATTTAATCACTCAGTCACCCAGAGATGAATAAGTGCAGTGATGTTGGAGACTTACTGTGTGTTTTAGGGTGTAGTAAACACTTTTAAGTGGTCCATAGTTAAATATACAAAATGTTCCCTGATGTAAAAGAACCTTACCTAATTAGTGGATTAAGACTACTACTTGAAAAGACAATTAACTTTAAGTATATGTGTCACACAAATGAAAAGGACAGAGAGAGGGTAAAGGGGGATAGAGATTTTCAATAGAACTCGTTAAGAGAAAGCTTTATAGAGATTAAGATTGTTCATCTGTATCTTCAAGGATGGCTAAAATCTAGAGGATGACTAAGGAGGTCAGAGTGAAAGAGCATTTTTTTCAAAGAATCTACTGTATACAGCAAAGAGGCTGACATTGATAAATTTAATACATTATAGGGGAAAGTGAGATAAAACAATTTTTGAAGGAGAAGCAATAATAATAAAGTAGTTTTTCATATTGGCTTCATTTTGGAAGGCAGAAGTAATGGTCATGAAAATTTGTTTCTGGGAATACTCTTTACTCTGGTCTTTCTCTAAGATAGAGGGTAACTCAAGGTAAATTTTGGTTAGGGCCAACCCTAGGTAAATTTTGGAAAAAGTGCCTCTATCCCAATTATGTTTCTAAATTCTCTGTATCAGCCAAACTCATTTGCTTCAATTTGTTTTCTTCCTTTCTCTCATTCTCAAATTTGGCCAATCTCAGTTTTTTGAGACAGCAGGCAAAACAAATTTAGACTGATGTGTGAATGACGGATTTCCTCAACTCTCCTTTGAAATTTTAAAATACTCCAGGCAGGGGTAATAGCATCCAGTAATTTGGGGAAAATGAAAGCTTAGCTAGTATTTCACAATCTACATGCATCCACCTCTTCCAGATATTTCATTTCTTAAAAGGGTCCCCTGGCTAGATTCTGCCCAATTCACTCATTCCATTAGCTCCATTCAGTTCAGACCAATTCTGCCTTCTAGGCTGAGCTATCCTGATCCACAATCAGAAGTGGACTAGTTTGCTTTTTAATGAATCATTATCCAGTGATTTGGATGTTACAGTAGTTGGCTAGGATTGCCATAAAAAAGTACACAGACTTCGTAGATTAAACAACAGGATTTAATTTTTTCACTGCTGTAGAGGTTGGAATTCCAAGATGAAGGTGCAAGGTTGAATCCTTCTGAGATCTTTGTTTTTGGCTTGGTAACAGCTGCCTTCTTGCTCCAGTCTCACATGGATCTTTCTTTGTTGACACATGTCCTTGGTATCTCCTCCTCTTCTTCTAAGGACAGTAGACATCTGCATTGGATTATATTGGATATTGTTTATAATGTTATTTAACTTCATCCCTTTAAAAACCTTTGCTTCAAAGGCAGTCACATTAAGGGTTAGAGCTTAAACCTGTCTGTATTTGGGGAGACTCTATTTAGTCCATAACAGATTACTTTCACTAGGTATCTTCTCAAGGAATAGGTGTGTGTGTGTGTGTGTGTGTGTGTGTGTGTGTGTGTGTGTGTGTTGGGGGGGGGTGATATTGGAGATTAAGCTCAAGGGCATTCTACCCTTCAGCTATACCCCTGGCCCAATTCTTTTTTTTTTTTTTTTAATTTTGAAACAGGGCTAAGTTGCCAAGGCTGGCTTTGAACATGAGATCCTTCTGTCTCAGCCTATTAAGTACTTGGATTATAGGCATGTGCCACCATGCCTGGTTTGAAGGAATAGTCTTAAAGTATCCTAGAGAAATAAAGTATCCAAGAGAAATAAAGTATCCTAGAGAAATAAAGTATCCTAGAGAAATAAAGAATCAAGGCCAAAAGTATTTCAGTTTAATACACATTGATTGAGCATTTATTTGGGACCCAGTAGTAAGCAATATCTCCAACATTCAAAGGAAGTTAAGGTATGATTCTTTCCTTTGCTTTCTCAATCTAACATGAAAAATACAAGCAAATACATAATTGTATGGTATGATTGATAAGTTAATTATCAAATTGGCTGGGCCATGATGCTCAAATATTTGGTCAAATATGATATGGCATGTTTCTGTGAGGGTTTTTAAACTAGTGGACTTTGAGACAGATTGCTTTCTAGAGTGTAGGTGGGCCTCATCAAGTCAGTTGAGGTCTAAGGGAGAAAGAGTAACCTCCCCTGAGCAAGAAGGAATTCTGCCAGTGGATGGCTTTCAGACTTGAACTGCAACATCATTTGTTCCAGCTGGCCCACCCTGGAATTTGGATTTGCACCCTTCTAATTTCATAAACCAATTACACACACACACACACACACACACACACACACACACACACATATACACACCCTATTGGTCCTGGAGATGTCTAACACACAAAATAAACTTTAATAACAGTGTACCCTGTTCCTTCCGTCACCTGCATTTCCCTCCATGGGATTCCCCATCTCCTTTGGGAAGTAGGGGAAGATGTAAAGCCCTAGAATGTCAGATTAATTGAACTTTGTTCAAACCACTAACCCGAGTCAGCCCATGTAGTCTGGTTTTCATATTGTGTGGTTTGATTTTTATGGTCAACAATTCATAACATTACAAAAATTAGAATAAATAGATGATGGAACTATTCTTTCTGATTTTACTTGGCCTGGCTCTAGTACGAAGGTTTTCCTGTGTGGGATCCTGAGGGGAACTGCGCATGTGGTCATGGTATAGTACCACTGGGATGAAGTGTGTATGTTACTTGGTGCAGGGTGGGCCAGAGGCCTGAATCAGCCTGTGTATCATTTTATTTGAGAGTGGCATGAGGCTTCATATCTCCAGGGAACATTTTTGGTAACTCACTAATTTATAGTCTTTTTCTAGTTAGCCTTTTAACCTTGCCTGAAGGGGGATCAGCGATAAGCATTATTAACTCTTTAGTGGCATCTAGGGATATTGAAATGAAAAGAGGAAGGTGACCTGCCATATGTCACGCTGTGGCCTTGGAGAGGATGCTACTGCACAAACTAATCTCTGAAGCTACAGCTGGGGTCTGAAAGTTCAGTAATCATAGAACATTATATGGTCCCTTTTTGTTCTATGGAAAATAATGCTGCAGTGTGTGTGTGTGTGTGTGTGTGTGTGTGTGTGTGTGTGTATGTGTATGTGTGAGATGAGAGAGAAAGGGAACTCTTGAATGAAAAAGTACTATATTTTCATTCCTGAAATGGCAAAGTCAACCAGTGTAAGACTGTATTAACGTGAAACAAAATAAGAAAAGGGAGCTTTATTGGTTTATATTATTGTGATATTTATTTTCCCTGCTGTATTTGCATATAACACGACAGGCTCAGTGAGAACTAAAAAAAAAAAAGATAATTGTTCTACCTAGAGAGTTATTTATAGGGGCAAGGCATAATAACCTATATTTTTACTCTTTTAAATGAAATATATAATTACTGTCTGCCAAGATGTTTTCTTTCACCTCACCAAAAGCAGGACTAACAGCACACGAAGCATTTAAGCTTTTCACCATCTTCTTTGCATAATTGCTTTCTAGACAACTTGAAAATGGTTTTCTTTTCCTTGTATCCTAGAATCTTTGCTCCAGAAACCGTCCTGTCAAATACTCATTTTACTCAGGAGAAAACAGCGATTCATGGGGCTTAAATGACGTGCTACTTATCACACAGCTGTTTTTGTTTTATTTTGTGTATATATGTGTGTGAGACTGATAAGTCTGTCTTCCTTTCATTTGCAGCATAGTAAAAAGATTCCAAAAGCAAAATCATTTTTTGCTGCCCTGTGTAGGACTTTCCCTTTCAATGCTACAACTCTAGTAAATTAGATAACAAGTAATTGGTGAGGCCTGGTGCTGGAGGTGACTACTGTTCTAACAACTGATGGGCACAATGGAATCAGAGCCGGTGGTTGGAATGGGTATTAAGGGATTAGGGGATGAAGACTGGAGTGTTTTTCCCCTTCAATGGTGTTCTCTCATTATGGAGGGAGTAAAAATGGGTCCCCAGCCTGCATGGTGTCTTTTCAAACTGTCACACGTTGGGATAAGAACAAGGATTTTGGTGTCGAACAAACCTAAATTTTAGTTCTTGCTGTCCTATTTTTGTTTTATGTGACCTTGGAAAAAGTAAATTAGCTTTTGATACAATGGTACCTACTTTATAGGCTACTGTTGAGGTCAAATCATGTAATGCCTGTAAAATATTTTTGAGAACATATTCTATTGTTTTATGATTTTTTTGTTATAATTATGTTATTGATTTTTCTCCTTTGTTTTCCTTTCATATCGATTTTTATTTCTTCTTTTGTTTTTGGTAAATCCTAAAATGTCAAATGGCATTAGGAAGCTTCATGGTAAATTAAAAAGCTAGGAAGTGGGGTATATCTTTAGAGAGATGCAGGGGTCAAACTCTCTGATGGTAAAATATATTTATTTTTCTTCAGAGGAATAAAAACAACATATACATACACACACACACACACACACACACACACACACACACACACACACACACGCTTAGAGCTACCATGTAGTAAGAAGTATTCAGTCCATATAATGTGCACATTTATATGTTTTATATATGTTAACTTATTTAATTCTTATTATAAAAATTATATAATGATTGTTATTATTACAACTTTTTGAAAAGGGGATTGAGGCTGAGAGAGTTAGGTAATATTTTAGTTCATTTTCTATTGCTATAACAAAATACTTGATACTGGGTAGTGTATAAGGAATAGAAAATTATTTGATTCACAGGGCTAATGGCTAGAAAGTCTGAAAAGCATAACAATAGTGTCCTGGCAAAGGCCTCCTAGATGCATCACAAAATGCTAGAGAAATAGAAAGGAACCCATCATATGCCAAAGGGCTAAGAATATAGGCTGGCCTTATTTTATAACAATCCACTCTTGAGAGAAGTAACTTATTCCACAAGACTAGCATTAATCCCTTCTGAGGGTGGTACCTCCATGACCTAACTGTCTTCCACCTCATCATACCTTTTAGAGGAGACACTGCAAAACTGGGAACTGAGCTTCCAGCACATGAAATGTTGGGAGACACACTCAAACCATCCCAAGCTGGGCACAGTAGTGCATGCCTGTAATCCCAGTACTTTAGAGACTGAGACAGGAGGATCACTAGAACCTCAGCAACTAGTGACATCCCATTTAAAAAAAATAATAAAATAGTGTTGGTGATATAACTCAGAAGTAATGTACCCCTGGGTTCAATCTCTATTATCACATACACAGAAAATACCCAAACCATAGTGGATGACTTTTGTAGTGGGGATACTGGTAGAACTACCTTGAATTTTATACAGGAAGTGTGTGTGTGTGTGTGTGTGTGTGTGTGTGTGTGTGTGTGAATTACATTACATTACGTTTCTCACCTTGTTTAATGATTTGGATTAAAAATGTCCCCCAGACCCGGTGTGGTAGACAAAGGAGTCATATTTTTAGGTGGGACTTAGCTGGGGGGCAGCAGTCATGCCCATCCATCTTCCACCCCCCAGGCTGCTGCAGCTCCTCTTCTTTAGCCTGTAGCCATGAACCAACACAAACTCTCACTTCCTCTCTCTCTGCTCCCCACCATGTTGCCCTGAAGTATCCTGCATGGACCATGATCTCTAAGACCTCCAGGACTGTTAGCAAATGAACTTCTTCCTCTAAGTTTTGTGTGTTTGGGTCACAGTGGTGGGAAGGATGATGAAAACACCTAAGAACTATGTTAAGTGAGATTAACCAGTCACTGAAAGTGAAGGATCATATGTTTTCTCTAATATGCACAAGCTAGGGAGTAATTGGGATACCGGAGGGACTCCAAATAATGGAGGAAAAACCTCACTGGAGCTAGGGAGGTGCTCTAAGGGAAGGGGAGAGGAAGGAGTGAGGTTCATTAATAGAATTACTACCATCGACTATGTGTACATTTGTGAATATACCAGTGTTAATCTCAGTACTCTGTATTGGGAAGGGAGAAAACGGAGAGGTTGTAGGGGGGCACCAAGTGCTGAGTGCATGTATGTCACTGTTAATGTGATTTACATTATGATGTGAAACTATACTGTACCCATAAAAGCATATGAAAAAAGATTAAAACATGAAAAAAGAATGATAGATATATAAAAGAATGCTAATTGAACTAAAAATGTGTATACCTGTGGGTGTGGTGGCATATGCTTGTAATCTTAATACTGGGGAGACTGAAACTGGAGGATCATAGGTTCAAGGCCAGCCTCTTAGCAAGGCTTTTAGCAACTTAGTGAAATCCTGTTTCAAAATAAGAAATAAAATAAAGCTGGAGGTGTAGTTTAGAGGTGGAATGCCCCAGAGTTCAATCCCCAGTAACACACACACACACACACACACACACACACACACACACACACACAACTAAATTTTAAAGATTAGTTTCGTATTGGATTTATTCACCCTAACTTCTTGTTGTATCCTTCTCAGCTTGGAGTTTCTAGGGACTAGTTTTCCAACACTTCTCTCTGCTCATAACAAAAGGTAAAAATTGGAAAGCTATTGAGGAAGAATATCCACATAAACCATGCATTTATCAAAACTAGATAGATCCGCCACCATTCTGGTTTTTATATAAGTAATGATCTTGTGTCATTAACATAAAAACCAAACCAAGTATTTAAAAACACTGTTTGGAATAAGTAGGCAATACTTAATTTGGGAACATTACCTCCTAAGTGTTGCCTGGAAGTGAGATCTGTATTGCCAACAGTCTATTATGGATATCAGAGAACTTTACATCTGTAGATAGAGCAATTTACATTCACTATGGCTGCTACCAAAGATGCTGATTCTTAAATTATTTATGCAAAGAAATGAAGCATTCTGTTCTTTTTCTGAAGTTGTGCCAATTGCACACGCAACAAGGACAAATTTGACTGAAAATTCGCCTCCTTTCTCAAGATTGTGTTTTTTCTTCTTGTCACTACCTGTTCACACGGAAGAAGATGAATCATGATCACATAGCACCGTGCTTTGCCCAGACTCTTGAGAAGGTAATAACTAGAACCTGTGATAGCAGCTTCCACCAGCAAAAACTAACAGGTTTTTACTTTAATCGGCAGGCTATTAATGCTTCTTGAAGTTATACTGCTGAATAAACAAGTTTGGGACATTATTATTTTTGCTCAGCAGAATGTATTCTTAGTTAAAAAAAAAGAGGTTAAAAGACTGTCATCCAAAATCTGTTTACTATAAAACTAATGAACTTTCTGTGCCAAAGAAAACTCAGACATATCAGAGTTAAGATTTGGTTTACTAAGGAAATTGAAAAGAACATAGCCAAAGTGGTTTGTAAGAAATCTGAAATTTAGAAAATTAGAATTAGGTTGACATTAATCCTTAAATCTGAAGCAAACCAGCAACACATTTGGCATTCAAGTTTGATAGGTATTTGTGCTCAGTATGTTTTACATAAACCGCCTTATTAATTGTTAGCAAACATCTGTGTAGGATATGTGATTGTCCAGATGCAGACAAGAGAAATGGCTCAGTCATAGCCAACAATTGGCATAGTGCAGAAGAGAACTGGACTTCTGAAGTTTTATTTTTAAACAATAGGCATTGGATGCATATCTGGATACTCTGTCATTTTCAAGGTCTTCTGCAGGACATGGATAATATTTAATATCTTCTTTTGTATTTGGTGAATATGGATTGGTCCTAACAGGTCTTTGGTTACTCATACTGGTTAGCTCTTTGCCACAAACTGCATGACCTGTCAACAAAACAAATTAATCTATGTTCACAAAACCTTTGGAAATAAAATAAACCAGAATTAGTTTTTTTGGTACAATCAAACAGATTTAACTTAATTTTTTTCTCTTCTTTCATTGGTCTACTTTTCTCTTCCTATGCCAGTAACAAACTTTTTATTTCAGTGCCTGTAGATGCATTAAAACTGTACATGGGAATAAAGCTGCCTATCTCTTCTTTCTATTTATTCTCTCTCTGTCTTTCAGTGGCATTGGATACTGAACCCAAGGAAATTATAACTCCATTATACACCACCAGCCCTTTTTTATTTTATTTTTTTTAAATAGGGTCGTACTAGGTTGTTTTGTTTATCTCTGAGCTTTCCCCATTTCTATTTTATTTTGAATCAGGGTCTCAATGATTTACTAAGGGCCTCATTATGTTGCTGAGGCTGGCCTTGAACTTGTGATCCTCTTTTCTTAACCTCCTAAGTAATGAGATTACAGGTGTGCACCACTATGCCTAGCTTCAGTGTTTAGAAAAAACAAAATTTCATGGAAGTCAACCTAAGATATAAGTTACCAAACAATGATTTAATTATATTTTACATTTGAAAATAAATTTAATCATATTTTACATGTGAAAATAAATTATTTTAGTATCACATAGCATATTTCCACCTGAATGTTAGATGATCATCTGAACCTAAGTGAGGCTTACCAAGTGCTGAGCAGTGCTCTAGTGCTTTGATGTGTACTGTCTCACCTAAATTCCACAATAATTCCATGAGGAAGACAATAGACCTCTCCTTGTTTTGCAGGTGAAAAAGCTGAAACATAAAAGTAACATGTCTCAGGTTACCTAGCTAATAAGCAGAAAAATAACATGCCAAAGGTTATATAGCTAATAAGCAGAGCTAGTATCTAAACTGTTGAAATTTGCTTCTAGCAAATGTGCTTTTAACTGATATATTTCCTGCCTCATTTTAACTCCTAAAATGTTTATTATTAACAAAAGAAAATATATGCATGGTAAAATAGGATGAAATTGTTTAGCATTTTGTAGAAGTTTGGAATATTTTTTATTAAATACAGTAAAATGCAAAAATACCTCTCCAGTTTATTTAAAAACATTTTTTCCTAAAGATAGCTTTCTGGTCTATACTGATCAATTTCATAGAATGTACAAAATATTATATATATGCAAGTGTCATGTAAATACAAGTTTATATGATTACATACAAAAGCAAACCCCTAGAAAGCAACAACAACAATAGCAAAAAAATAAAAAATAAAAAACAAAAACAAAAAAACCCTTCAGCTGGGCCCAAAGGCATATGCCTATAATTCCAGTACTTGGGAAAATGACAGAAGGACTGCAGGTTCTAGGCTAGCCTTGAAACTTAGTGAGACCCTATTTCTAAATAAATAAATAAATAAGTAAGTAAATAAATAAATAAAAAAGCTGGGCATATTTTGAAGGTAGAATACCCCTTGGTTCAGTCTCCAATATCCCTCCCCCCCACAAAAAACAAAAACAAAACAACACCTCAATAGAACATTGTAACACAACAATTTGTGGACATTAGGTAGGATGTTCCTGTATTCCAGTTTTTCTTTCTGTGATGTTCCCCATCTATGATGTCCTCATCCTGTGGAACGATTTTATTCCCTAGCACTGTTGAACTAATGAGTGGTCATGTAATTTGCTCCAGCCAGGGAAATAGGGATAGAAATGACCTATGGTTATTGCAGGTAGAACCTATAAGGGTCTGTATATGGTTGTCTATGTTTTGCTTTTCTCTCCTAAAAATTATCAGTATTCCAGATAGAGACCTCCATCTTGGCAGGAAGACAGCATGAAGCTGGGCCTTACCAACCTTTAACACATAGAAAACTTCAGTGAAAATTAACCTTTGTTCTCATAACTCATTGAGATTTTATGCCACTTGCTATCTAGCATAGTCTAGTCAATTCCAACGATTAAAGAGTTCTAATTTGTTGACATTATTATAGTTTTTGCATTAAATTATTATTTTTTTGTCATTACTGAGATATTTTTGGAGATGATTCTTAAGAGCCTCACTTTATGGGTACACTTGATTTTTTTTTCTCAGACAATTAACTGGGTTTTAAATTCACAAGCAATCCCCTCAAAATGATGAAATATTCTGGAGACATTTCATTCTGTTTTTCATTTCTACTGTTTTGTATTCTTACTCTCCCAAAGAGACTTCAGGTTGATCTACTTCATTTTTTACAGTTGTCTGTGGAATTAAATAAAATGCACAGTTGAGAAAATTATCTTTAAAAAGTATACAGGCATTCACATGTATTCTTTTGCTTTCTACCTTGACAACATAATTCATCTCACTTTATTCTCAGAAGCAAATATTTTTTGGTAAACAAACTAGAACCAATGTGTTTAGGCATGAACTTTAGTCTCTAGACTATTAATAAATATTTGATGATCAGTTATTTCTGTGTTGTTTAGACAAATCATCAGCAATTGTTTGAGAGTAAATTTCACTGTTATTTTCTTTGAGCAGCATCCAAGAATTTCCAATTTGAGAGGACAGTTGATGGCAAGACATTTTCAATGTCAAATGTTTGCTTTTCAATTTTGACATGGAGTTTAAATTTGAATCTATATTGTTTTATCTGTATAAAGTGTTTATATATCAATTTCATATATGCCTTTCTTGACATACATAAATGTCAGAAGAAGGATTGCTTATCTTTTTGAGCACTTACTAATAAGGACATTTCTGGAATTATGTATATGAGAAAGAGATTTCATTGTAGACTTAAAATCTCTGGTTTGGGTAAAAATTGCCCAGTTATTTTTGTGGATTAAGACTAAGAATCAAGTCATAATTTTCTTAAATTAATGCTGTAGATAGTAGGAAACTGGTTAGGTAGATAAGGAGATGGTATGTACACAATCAAATAAATAGATACATGGATATATGATCATGGTGTTTATTTCACATGGATGTGTATTTCTTTGTAAATGTTCTATTTAGAATATTTGTCTTTATTTGTAGGCAGTATAGTGATGAAAATTTGTGATTGTGTGACAGAAACCATTTTTAACTCAGAGGAACATAGTTTTACAAATGGTACCCTACTTTTTATTCTTATAGTTATTCTATTTCACTAGTTATTGTTAATCTCTTACTGTGTCTAATTTATAAATTAAACTTTATCATAGGTGTGTGTATAGAGGGGAAAAAGCATTATAATATACATATATATATATACATATATATATATATATAAATTTGGACTAGTCAAGGTTTCAGGAATCTAATGGGGGCTCTTACAATATATCCCCCACAGATATCCTACTTTTTTGCTAGTATAGATTTTAATTGTTCTTACTTATTTTATATATTAGAGGTAAGTATAATTTCCATTTCATAAGCATTTAAGCATTTTATTTCATTATCAACAGTTATAAAATGTTAGAGCTAGAATTGTTGGTGATTATCTGGCTGAATCTCATTTTTTCAATGGTTATAGAATAGATACTAGATACATTGAATAACATGTCGAATGTCTCATAGCTCATTAGGGGCAGCCCAGGAAGCCTGACATTCAGTCCAGAACTTTTTCCCCTCTGTTATTACCTTATGCCCCTGTGCATAAGGAACAATTTATAAATAATGAATTATTGTTTGTATTTCGGTTGACACTGAAGGAGTATTTTTGGAGGAAAGTAGAATATAATGGGAAATAAAAAAGAGAAATATGTTGTTATATTTTAATTTCAATGAGGAAAACAACTTGGTAAGGGGAAATGAAAATCATCCTATATGCATGCAAATGTAACATGTGAGGTACAGAAGGGTCAGAGTCAGAAGGGACATGTCTAGTCTCTTGACTTTTAAGAAAACAAAGATGATTCAGAAAGAACACATAAGCTGGCATGCAAATATCTGTCTTAGGTTGCCTTATAAAATATAAGGATGTATACTGGTTGAAAGAAAATCAGGACAGATTCATCAGATCTAATTAAAAAGAGTAAAAATCTAGACAATTATGTAGTACCTCTTGACCCATAAGGTATATCAAACTTCTAAAGCAAAAATATCAAAATAAAGAAATCCTTGAAGTTAGAAAGATCCTAGATATGTAGTGAAGTGTTGTTTTCCTTAATTGACCAGCCATTTCAACAGTCATAAGCTGGTTTGTTTCCTATTCCCCGGCATTGGAATAAAAATAAACACATATTTTCAGGGCCCTTGGGAGGTCAAGATGAGCTAATTTTTGAGGTGGTTATGAAAAAGGTAAAGAATCATGTAAATTTTAGGTTAACATTTTGTAAATAACTGAGTTTGGAGTAGTTTATTGCTTCTGTAAGAACTGTGTTAGGCTCTACCAGTAGGAGAAAGTGACATTGGCAGGTTATTTATAACTTGGCTTGGTAATGCTATTTTTTTTGTATGGCACAGTCATTGACAGGAAAGGTAAAAGCTTTCTCTGATATATTGCGTATTTATGTTTTACATAAATTTTCAAATAAAATATTCAGTATGATGAGACCATAACCTAAAATCTCAATGGTTAAATTTAAAATGTAAACATTTTTTATTAGTCTGTAGCTTCAATATTATTTACTATAAACAAAAAAGAAGAAAGTTTAAAATACCTCATGGTGCCTGTTTAGGGGTGAGGATGTATCAACTTTGGATTTATAGACAGTTTTATAAATTGATGGTGATGAATATTGCTGTTGGAGGTAATCTCCCAGGCTTAAGTGCTGCTTTTATGATTTGCATTTAGTTGCTTTTTCTTTGGTTATTAATAGCCTTACTCATCTGGGACATGTTTGTATTTTATTACCCTAAGTGTCAATACCATCTATTATATTAAGTTAGAAAGATATTTGGATAACATGCTATAAACTTTGTGATGCTCTTTTGAGATATCTTAATGAGAGAAAAAAACAATTTGATAGCATGAGTAGTGATATGAAAAATGTAATTCTGCCAGTTGTTATGTGGCTATAAAAGAAGAACTAACACATTATTTTTCTATTTCTTTAAGATATTGATCCTGGTTAGTAGGAACTTCTCTATATAATATTTGGAATAGGAATGTGAAATTTAAAATTTATATTTTCTATATAGAACAGTCACAACTATAGACAAAAGTTGTTAACTATGCCAAAAAGTTTGTATTAACCTGAGAAAATGTAGATGAACACACACACACACACACACACACACACACACACACACAGCATACACTATTCCTAGTAGAGCTTTACAGGTTATATTTTGTAATTAGATTCACTAATAATATATGCACTGTATATATCCATCTCTGCACATAAATGTGCATGCCCATTAAAACATAAAATATTGTAAGAAAAAATTCTTCAGTTTTTAGCAATGTTATTGAATGTTTTTAATCCATCTACTCATCTATGTATTTGAATATTGATTCATGTGGTTATTCAATATATGTTTACTAGAAATGGATATTTACTCTATAGTTTCTAAAATGTTTCTACTGAATTTTTGAATTAAAAAAATCTGTTCACTCATCATCTATTCATATGTAACATTTTCAAAATCATTGATTACATATAATTCTAATCTCTAGTGAATATTTCTTAAGATAACATATTGAATCTTGATTGCTATGCTTCTTCCCATTTTGGAGTCTGGCAAATCAGAGCTTTTTATGGTGGTGGGATGGGTGAGTGTGAATTAACTCAATAAAAATTTGGGCTGGGCGTGCTGACACATTCTTATAATCCCAGTACTTGGGAGGCTGAGACAGAAAGATTCGAGTTCATGGCCAGCCTCAGCTACTTAGTGAGACCTTCCACAATTTAGTGAGACCCTGTTTCAAAATAAAGAATAGAAAATAGGGCTGGGAGTGTCTCAGAGGTAGAATGCCCCTGTGTTCCATCCCCAAAACCAAAAAAAAAGGGATATTTTTCTGGAGAAGGAAAAAACAAACTTCAACATATATGATATTTATGTACTGTGTTACATGTCAGTTTACCAATAAATCTTACTGCCAAATAGTCATTTTACAATTTAAGTTAGTATTTTTGCAGAATATATATGCATATATATGTTTGTGTTTATGTGTGTAGTTTAAAGTTACATGCACCTACTATGTATTAGTTCCCTAAGATAGTCTATATATACTGCATTGTTTATTCCACTTCTACTTAGAGATTTTAGTTTGAAATTTGATTGTTAGATCCTTTTAATGCCCTAAGAACTTCTACCAACAAATTATTTTGCCATCAAGGTCATCCATCATAGGTCACTTTTGTTCCTCCTACCCCCTCTTCTTTTGCAGGCTTGCCATATATCACTTATGTTTTGATTAATGCTTGTTGAATAGATTCCTCTGTCATTAGGCAGTAAATTACAGACACACTTCTACTCTGGAAATAGTAGACAGACTTTTTGAGATGACTGTGAAAATATCCATGAGAAATTCAGCTTTTAAATATTATCAAATTGTCTCCAGTTTTCCGGGAGACAGGGCAAGAAAGGAATGAGAGAATCCTGGAATTTAAAAGGCGTGATTAATTGAAATTCTGGTAGGAGTCAGCAGGGTTGGTGTCATTCATCACGCTGATTTGATATGAGGGATGTGGGACTTCAAGGTTAGGCAAGGTGAGGTGGGAATTTCATGGGAGCAGTGCTTTTCTTTATTCTCTTCTGAATGGTGATTATCAACCCATTATAGTCAAAAGAAAAGAAAAGCCTTTACTACACTGTATGATACCAAATCCTGTCTTTGATTAATCTTTTAAATTCATTGTATTTCTTAGAGATATAAAGGATTTTTGAACTTTAAAATATGGTTACAAAAAACAGAATAAGATAAAACCACTGCATAAATACCTTAAAGTAGCCGGGCGTGGTGGCGCACGCTTGTAATCCCAGCATTTGGGAGGCTGAGACCGGAGGATCCGGGTTCGCGGCCACCCTCAGCTACCTAGTGAGGCACTCCGCAACTTAGTGAGACCCGGTTTCAAAATAAAGAATAAAAAATAGGGCTGGGGTATAGCTCGGAGGTAGAATGCCCCTGAGTTCAATCCCCAGTACCCCCCCACCAAAAAAAAATACCTTAAAGTCATGGTACTTTTGTAATAGGATAAGTGTGAATATTTAGTCATCCAACTCCCCTGCCACTTAGTACTAAAACTACAAAAGGAATTAATATGATTGTTGATATCTTGGTAGGTCAAGGTAGGTCTGCTTTAATTTGGAAGCACCTGAAAATGGACATAGGAATCATGTCTCAAGCCATCTTTGGAAAAAAGTGGCTCAGCCTATAGCATCGAAGTCTGTTATTACTTCATGTGTAAATTTAACCTACCAACACAATCACGGGCATTTCTAAAAAGCTGCTGACCTCTTCTGTGGGGGATTATGTAAAATTTATGGCAAGGAGGGCTAGAGATTACATGCTTCCTGTGGACAGCTGCTTCTCATCAAGAGAAGGACAGAAGCAAGAGCGTGGGTGCCTTCTTCCAAACTCTCTGATCAAAAGAGTGATTAGCCCTCCCTGCCAAAGAGTGAGGAAAGGCTATGGATAAACTGGGCATGATGGCATATGCCTGTAATCCCAGTACTTGGGAGTCTGAGACAGGAGGATTACAGATTGGAGGTCAGCCTCAGCAATGTAGCAAGACTCTCAGTAACCTAGTAAGACCTGGTTTCAAAACAAGAAATACAAAGAATTGGGGGTGTAACTTGGAGGTAGAATTCCCCTGAGTTTAACCCCCAGTGCCAAAAAAGAGAGAAGGGTTTTGGTTAATATAGAAGGAACAACAAAGTTTTAAAAAGTTGGGATTTAAAATTTTTTTATTTTATTTATTTTTTATTCATGCATTGTAAGCATACATGTTTGTTAGGTACAAATTGATAACGATATATGTGCTCACAATTCTCATTTGACCCCTTCCCCAAATTCCCACCCCGCTCCCTTGCCTTCCCTCCCTCTCAAGTTCAGTTTAGTGAGTAACCTTGATATACATTAGTGTGCCCCCCCATCCAACCCCTTCAGTTAAATCAACTTCTTTGCTTTCGAGGGTCTCTCCTTTTTCATCTGGAGACCCTCTTATGCCCCATCTTCTCCCTAGCATCCGCATATTAGGGAGAACATATGCTTCTTTACTCTTTGTGACTGGCTAATCTCGCTTAACATAGTGTTTTTCAGTTGCATCCATTTCCCTGCAAATAACATGATTTGGTTCTTCTTTATAGCTGAGTAAAATTTTGTGCATATTAATGGGGTTCAGTGGGATATTTGCATACTTGCATACAGTGTGCATTGGTCAACTCCAACCAACCGTCTCCTCTCCTCTTTCCATTCTAGAGTAATTGCTATTCTACTTTTAGTGAAACTATTTTTTGGCTTCTACATATTAGAAAGAACATATGGCACTTGTTTTTCTGTTTCCTGCCTATTTCACTAAAGACACTGTCCTTCAGTGCCATCCATTTTGTGGCAAATGACAGTTTTTTATTCTTCTTTATGGCTGAATAATACTCCAGCCAAAAAGGTAACTAAGGCTGACAGGGTCTCTCCTAATCTCAACGTGTAGCTTCTAGCATTTTCCCAGATATAGTGGGAAGACAAAGGAAGTATAGATGATGTGCATTGGAGATATTTTAAGGACATGCACATTCTATATGGTCAATTCGGTTCTCTATAACTCAGTCACATAACCACACCCAACTACAAGAAATTTGGTAAATATAGTGTAGTTGGGTATCCAGGGATAAAAGAAATAGTTTTCATAATCACATAACCAGACTCTGATATACTGAACAAATCTCAATTGAACAGATCTCAACTGGTATTTAAGGAGGAAAAAATAGTATCCATCTGTATTGGGTTATTAACTTGTGCTATAATCCTTGTGTGTGTGTGTGTGTGTATGTGTGTGTGAGTGTGTGTGTGTGTGTGTGTGTGTGTGTGTGTGTTACTTAGGATTGAACCCAGGGGCCTTCTACCTCCAAGCTATAACCACAGCCCTTATTTTTTTGTTTTGACAAAGGGTCTCATCTCACTAGGTTGCCGAGAGTTGTGGAGGCTGATCTTTTTTAACTTCCCAAGCACTAGGATAGTAGGCATACACCACCCCTGGCTGTGCTATAATACTTTAAAAATGTATTTGTAAGGATGAAATGAACATATGTGACCATGCCATAACCTGTGACTATGTTGTAGTTTAAATTCACACATGAAGTAATGACAACCTTCTTTGCTATAGTCTAAGCCACATTTTTTCCAAATATATTTTGAGATATAATTGTTATGTCCATATCTCAGGTGCTTTCTGAGAAGCGCTATGTATATATATGACATTTAAAATGCTCTAAAAAGTATTTACAAATATAAATTACAATTTAATCCTTGCAATCATTCTGTGTGTTAGATACATTCTGATTTTACAGATGAAGAAAACAAATTGTAGAAAGGCAAACAAACTTGAAAGCAACAACCAGGCCTTGTGGATGTTAGAAATAGTACTCTCACCCAGATCCTTCTAATTCTGATTTTTTTTTACATTTAATTTCTAATGTACTTAAGCTACATTCAATATTGGAAGTTTTCCTGGGAAGTTATCATCTGTTGACCATGTTAATGTTCTAAGAAACAGTCAACATAAAATGTTAGAAAGTACAGGGCAACAAAATGATGCGTTCAAATTATTTAAAACCAGCCAGAGGCATAATCAGCTTTTTCAGCTAGCTTACTTCCAGCAGGAGAGAAAAGGTAGCCTCAAACAATAGAGAAGAATATTTATGGAATTCATTTTCTGTAATTTCACCAAATACTACTCTCTTTGTCTTACCATTAGGCTTCATTTTAGAAACAATTGGAATGATCTTTCAGGTATGTATTTGTCATGAAGATACCTCTTACATGAAGTATTCAATGTATTTCTTGTTATTATCTTTAAATATCAGAAAAATATTACAATGCACCAATTAAAGTATAAAAAGAGAAAAAATGAAACAAAGCCCTTCCCCTCACAAACTTCTATTTTGACTGGAAGAGCACAAAATAAGTACATAAATACACGATTTACCATGTAGTAAGTGTTGTGAGGACAGTTAAACCTGGCTACATGGCCAGAAGGTGGCAGAGGATGCTCTCTTAGGTAGTGGAATCTTACAAGTCTTCTCTGAGGTAATTCCTCAGAGAAAAGGTCTGTCTGAGTAAAGCCATGTGAACCTGCTTATGGAGTAATGTTGTAAGCTAAGGGAAGATCAAGGGCAAAGGCAATAAATGGGTGCTAAATATGCTGAGTGTGTTAAAAGCAACAAAATCTATGTGACTGGAGCAGAATGAGAAAGAATAAAAGCAAAGGGTAATATGTTAGGTAGTAGCCAGGGTCCAGACCACATATATAGCATCACAAGAATAGTGGAGTTTATTCTAAAGTGCAGTGAGAAGTTACTAGGTTTTCAGCCTAATGAGCTGACTTAAACTTTAAAGTTATCACTCTGGCTGCTGTATTAAGACTAGAATTTTGAAGAATATGAGAGAAATCAGGGAGGAAATTAATTCAAAATATTTATGTGATGTTTAGAATATTCTTATCTTAGGAGCTGAAGACATACCAGTGAATAAAGCAGAAATAATCGCTGTCCCCATTAAGCTTAAATAAAAACAAATACATGATTTATTAGGTGATATTGTACAGAAAAATAACACAGAACAAAAGATAGAAATTCATGATGGAGGGGTTTGGGATATTTTATATAAAGGGTTAGAGAGAGAATTTCCACTATGATGACATTTGAACAAAGACTAGAAAGAAGTAATGACGTCTTAGGAAAGAAAGCAGAATGAGGAATCAGCAAGTGCAAAGGCCCTGGAGGAGCTCCTGGGACAGAATCCGATTAGAGTGAAGGAAAGGGAAGAGGATGAGGTCAGAGACAGAGAGTAAAGGGACAGATGGTTTAGGGTCTTCTAGGCCATGGATTTTATGTTGCATGACATGAGAAGCTACTAGAAGGGATGACATGATTTGACTTACATGTCATAATCTGCCATGTGTAGACTAGATGGTGAAGAAGTACGAATAGATGGTGGAGGAAAGGTGTTCTGGCAAATGGAATTCCTGCCACTTCAATCTGCTTCAAAAAGTGATTCATTTTCTTAGGTAAAAAGTGTGGTTAGCTGACTGCCTCTAGTTGTTAGCTTATTGAGGGTTTTATCTCAGTTTCTAAGGGGAAGTCAAACTTCTATGGTCAGTCACTGAGCAAGGTGGTGATACAAGGGGCTGGATAATTCCTCTAAATGTAGGACTCCTACCCTAGGCAGTCTTAGCTTCAGAGCTCCCTGTCGGCCTGACAGAGACTTTGTCAGATTGACATCACCGTCTGAAAGTAACTTCTGTTGAATCCTTATTCCTTCCGTTTCCTTTCACTGGTCCAAATTTGTGGCAGTCTTAACTCTATCTCAGTGACCTGGAGAAGTCAACTTGCAACAGATGCAAAGAGGGAGATGGATTAAGAGCTAATTTAGGCACAAAGATGATGATGCTTTTAACTAGGTCAATGAAAGTGGAGATATTCGGAAAAAGATGGTACATGTACTCTGAAGGTAGAGTCAACAGTAATTGTTCAGGGATTGCATGTGAAATGTGACAGGACAATTGGGGTGTCAAGGCTGACTTTAAATTTTTGCCTTGAACAATTGAAAAAGCATGTAGAAAATGCAGAAAATGGCAAAAAGATCTGAGTGTGAGCATCTGAGAAAAATATGAAGAGTTCAATTGTAGAATGTCGATTTTGCTATGTTAAATTGGATTTACTAGTCTTGATTTTGGGTGAATGGTCATTGATGGGGATTTGGAAGTTATCAGCCAATTGCAGTAATTAAGTCGTAGGCATGGGAAGCTCACCTAGGGAACAAGAGTCAATATAGGAGAGAATTTTGTACTTCTTAGGACTACAAAGTTTAGAAATCCAGTTAAGAAGCCTGGGTTGGTAAAAGAGGCCAAAAACCCTATACCAGGATCTAACTGAAGAAAGGCTTCCAGAAAGAAGGGAAATCAACTGATTTAAATGTGGTTGAAAGATACAATGTAGTGAAGATAGAAATCACTATTGGATTTGGGAACATGGAAGACTTGGTGACTTTGATAAGAATGGTTTTAGTGAGGTGATAAATACAGGAGCCTGAGTGATGTGAGTTTAAGAGTGAATGCTACATATGAAAGTGAGTGAAAGTAAACAGGGAGCTTCTTCTTTTGATAAAGTACGTAACAACTGGAGGTAGCTGTATTGGTAAAGTGGCGATATATTTAGGTGATTACTATTATTTTAATAAACACATATATCACTTACAATGTCCAGACATTTTTCATGTGCCCTACAAACACAACTGACTTATTACTCCTACTACTCAAAGAGAGAGGCACTACTATTATTTTATTGTTAGTTGGGAATTTGAGGATAGAGATATCAAGTATATTGTCTAAGGTCACACAGCCTAGCAAGTTTTGAAAGTGGTAATTGAACCCAGGTAATCAGAATTAAGTCTTCTCCAAAATCAGTTATTCTAACTCTGAACTCTATGGTGCAGAGTGTTTCTATGTTGGAGTTCAAATAGGGATGTGAATATGAGTGTGAGGATAACTTGATGATATAAGAAAATGTGGAGAAACTATTGAAACAAATTCCCTCAGTATGTGAAAGAGAATATAAACAGTGACTAAATGGAAAGTTTGGCTTTAGATAGGAGTGGGGATAACTCATCCACTGATAGATGAGAAGATTAAACACTTGAGTACAGATACAGATAAGTGTTTAGCTTTGGTACTGAGAGAATGAGGAAATTCTATTTTGGATGTTCCTATTCTCTAGAGAAATGTGCAGAGAAAAAAGAAGTTATGACACAACATTTTCCTTCTTTTATGGGAGGATAAAATGACTAGGAAAATATGAAAAGACTGCCTTAGAATGGTGGCAGTGCACTTGATATTTTTTGGTCATAAAAGCAAGATGAATCAATCAGCACATTTCTCATAGTTATTTTCCTTATAGCCAGGGCTGCTGCTTGTGCTCATCAATAATGTTGGTGAAGAATTGCAGTCACTATGTTGGCAAATAATTTGTAGAAATGAAAGTACTAGGAGTCAACTAGAACAGAAGACAAAGGCATTAAGTCAGACAAAAAGCAGATAAACTCTACTTATAAAGTCAAAAGCAACTTCCAGGGTCATTAGAAACTGACTCTTTAATTCTGTGAAATGCAGTTACTTAATTCCAATGGATTGACATTCTACTGAAGTCAATTATTATGAGTTTTAAATTTGGTTAAGTCATCGGAATTCTTCTCTTTGCATTCTATTTTGAACTGATTCCACTACATGAATATTTGGCGCTCTGTAGTGCTAATGGTAGAACAGACGAAGCCATCATTTGTCCACTTCAGTGTTTGAAATTTAAATATTTAAAAGGTAATCATAATTATAATGATTATATGTGATATTATGAAGCACTTTCTCTATGGATCACAGTACTAAGGCCTTTCAAGTATTAATTCACTTATTCTGCTCAACAATACTATTCATACTATTACTATAGCAATTTTACAGATACGAAAACCAAGACATAGTAAGTCATAGGACAGTTCATTGGTCAGTGCTCTGTTTACAAGGGGAAGAAACTAAACCCACGAACCTATTAATGTGGGCTGTAGAGTCTCCAGGTGTTGTCTAACACAGCTGAGTTCATGCTCTTCAAAGAGGTCATATGTACATAGATACATAAATGATACAGGATCTGATCTGAAGACCCTGGCCATTGATTGAATGAACTGTACTCCTAAATAATTTCTTGTCTTTGCTTCCTTCTTTATTAACTTCATTCTCAGTTTGACTCTATGCCAATACTTGCAAACATTTCCCTCCATGGCTTTGGTAGCTTCAGTCTCACATCCTTTTAACTTGGTAACTCTGGTAGAAAGCTACTTTCTCTCCTAAACAAGGAGGCGTTGGTATTAGTCCAATCTAATCTTTATGGATTAAGAGTTGAGGAGTGATTGCTTCTTAAAGGAAAGTTGGTATGTTCTTATTACAAAAAGGTATACAGGGTACAAAACAGGCCCAAACCAAATGATGTAATTTTTATTGATTACCTTCAGAAATCTCTTACAGCCATTTGTAGAACCTAAGGCCATCTAAGGCAGCCTAATAAAAGATCATTGAAGTTTTGTCAAAGATAGGAGGAAGAGCAGTACATATACTCTTAATGTAGGTGATTGTTCTATTTGAACAAAAATACTAGAATTTTTGTTTGTTTTTCCTAATACTATTTGGTCAACTCCTGAACATGTATCAATTTTCAAGGTTTTTCTTATTGTCCTTTACCAAATTGTGCTCCACTTTTGTTTTGTTTAACTGCAACTTGTGTTTATTTTATTACTGGAGAAAGGATTTTCAGTGGTTCTTGGGGAAAATAACTATAGTTTCATGCATGGGGAGACTGTTCTTAAAGGTTAAGTGGTTAATTCCAAGATTCACATGGATTGAGATGGAATAATTACTTAGTTTTGACTTGTCTTGTTTTTCCCAATTCCCTTTTTCCTTTCTATGATTATTTCTTCTGTAGGAAAAAGTTGAAATTTGATTTACTTATAGGAATAATGAAGATGCCACCACATATCTAAAGTAGGGTACGAAACATCTGGATCTGTTTGACCCTAGGCAAGGCCAAGACATTTAATTACAAAATATACTTGAGAAACACACTAGTTGCTAATATTTCATCCTACAGTTATTGTGAAAATTTGCTTTAGAATTATTTTATGGATATTTTCATATGTACAAATGCAGGTTAAAGTATAATGAACTCTTATATATCACCCTACTTCAAAAATTGTCCACTAATGGCTATTTCTTTCTTCTATGTCATGATGAAATTTTCACTTTATAAAAGTAAAACATTTTAGTGATAGATATTAACTGTGCTTCTAATTTAGATGAGAACTTGGATTTAAGTGAATAGGAGATTGTATTATATACACATACACACACTACATACATGATACAGGATTTGAAGACCCTGGACATTGATTGAATGAACTATGCTTTATAATATTCTGACAAGGGAATCCTTAATGTGATTTTTCTCATTTCTTCTTCAGTTTAAACATCAACATTATGCTATTAAACAATTTTGTAGTATTGTGTTACTCTCCTTTGCAACACTTAAGATGATAATTATAAACTTATATGATTTTTTATTAAAACTTATGATTCAATTAAAATTTATTAAAATATTTTGTTGAATGAAGATGAATTTAATTTGTGTTTGTTATCTGGTTTTTAAGACAGGAAGTAGAACACCTAGTAATGTATTTGACACATAGAGACTGAAAGCTTAACATGTACTTTTAGAAATAAGTAAGTACCTTGATATACTCAGGGGATTGGTTTCAGGACACCTGTGATACCAAAATCCTCTTAATGCTTGAGTTCTTTATATAAAATAGTGTATATAGGCCTGGTGTCATGATGGTGCATATCTGTAATCACAGTGCTTGGCGGCCTGAGACAGGAGCATCACAGGTTCAAAGCTAGCCTCATCAACTTAATGAGGCCCTCAGCAACTTAGTGAGACTCTATTTCAAAATAAAAGGGCTGGACATATAACAGAGGTAGATGGCCCCAGAGGTCAATCCCCAATAACACACACACACACACACACACACACACACACACACACACACATTAGTGTATGTAGTATTTTCATCCATAGACTCCCAATTTATTTGGTTTATCACCCCCTTTTCAGAAAAAAAAAACCAAAAAACTCAAAACATTATTCAGCACTGCCATTGAAATCTAGCTTCTTTAAGTGAATAAACAACAACAAAAAAAATGCAGTGACAAATTTACATTCTTTTACGTGTCTATATTTCCTTCCAGTATCCCCCCCCACCCCCCGCCCTGTGGCTTTTTTGCCCACACTGGGGAAAAAGTCTGTGCTTGTTCAATACAACTGCAATTTTTTCCCCAGGTGTTTTCTGTTGGAGGTTGTTTAAATCTGGCAACACAGAACCTGTGGATACAGAGGGCTGACTACATTTTATCCATAGAATGCTCAAGAAATAGTTAATTAACCTTAAAAAATCACCTGCTTATAGAAGTTGCCTGAATATGTTATAGTAAGAATACAATAAAACAAGACTGCAGCAGAACAAATTATGGACAGAAAAGTCAAACCATAAAATGAGAAAGAAGCAAGTAGATAATTCCTTGATTGGTTTAGTTATGCTGTTTCTGGAAGTCAGAGTTTGGTCTGATTCCATTACTGATACTGTGAGTAATAGAAACTGTTCTTAAATATCAGTATTTAGTGACTCAGGAGGCTGACTTACAACATTGCTTGGCTTAACACTTAGCTATCACAAAAAGAAAAAATAAACATGACTACCATTTCTTAATTTTTTATTGGAGGCCATATTGTCATTTCAAATAAAACAAACCATGAAAAGTGACACTACTCCTACCCTAGCTTCACTACTTGTAACAACATTAGGGAGGAAGAGAGAAATCCTGTGCTTTGATCATCAAAATATACTGTCTACATAAATTGAGCCCGTACACAATGACATTACGGAAGTTGATACTTGCAGAAACACACTGGAACAGATAAAGTGCAACCTTGTCTTTTCGCCTTGAGTGTTTTATAATTCCTAATGTAAGAAAAGCTCTCTCTGCTCATCCTCCCTCATCACCATCATTAATGTTGAGAAAACATAGAACTTTCAATAACGTGTTTGGTCTCCAAACTGCCAGAAATTGGAGTGCAACACTGTTTATATACAAATCTGATTAGTATTCTTTGGAGAGTTTCTACTTCGTTGATTCTACTCTGCCTGAGAGCAGACAGAGCCCTAAAGTGAGACTATCCTTATTTTTCAAAAGCATATCCTATTCTGGAAGTGTTCTCTTTTTTAACAAAGTGAGCTATCAGAATGAAGAATCTCTTGCTTGTCTTTGGACTAATATGCATGGATAATTAATCACTCAATGTGAAATTCATAATATACTTTGGAAATTATGTTTTGCTCCAAGTCTATGGGCAAAGATTTAAATTTTAAAATATCATCTGGATTGCCTCCATTTTAATTTAATTGTATTAGGATTTTATGAGTTCTTTTTGTCCAGGCACTCTGCTGCCTCTGAGTTTATTGTTTTGTGGGCTTGTTGGCATCCAAGCAAAAGGCAACTTGGTACATCTTGGCAGAGATCTTTTTGATTAGCACTCCCATTGAATGCAGAATTCTTTCCCAATTTCAAGAAATTAGTCAAACTATAAAATTTCCTATGTTGTTAAAAAGTTTTAAAAAGTCACAGGTGCTCTAATAACAATGTGATTCCTCATTTACATTTGCAAACATTAAAAAAAATAGTCATATAGTGGCAGCCTGTCATCTTGGCTAAATTCACTATCTTAATCCTATGTTAATAGACTAAAGTATAAAAGTATGGATAAGATGCATCCATACTTTATAGCATACATCTACCATAATTAAGTCTAAAATACAGCTGAGTGTCATAGCAACCAAGGATTTGGTTTTGTGCTTAAAATAGAATCCCCCCAAAGTAGAAGCCAATGGACTTCATGAAACAGTGTGCCTATAAAGTTTCTATAATAATTTGATAAAAGTGGTAAGTGCTATGAGCATATTGGACTCAAAAAGAACTTGTGACAGTTCCATATTCAGCCTCTGAGCAGATGTCTTACTTCACTTCTGTATTTTTTGTAATACTTTCAGAACCTGAAGCAGTAACTGACACAATACATATTTAAATGAATGAGTGAGGCAGTAAATTATCAGGAAATATTTATTAGTTTGGATTATGGTTTGAATTTAGAATGTCCCCCCAAAGGCTTGTGTGTTGAAAGCATGGTCCCCAGTGCAGGAAAGTTCAGAGACGGGGCATGGCTGAAGGAGGTGGGTCACTAGGAGCATGGTGTTGGGGACTATATATATCTCCCTAGTCCCCTCCCCTCACTTTCATTGCTTCTGGCCACCAAGACTGTGAGTGGTTTTGCTCCAACATGTGCCCTACCACTAAGCTGTTCTGCAACTGTGGGCCTGCTGATCCTGGGCTGACTCCTGAAACCTTTGAAACAGTGAGCCCCAATAAATTTTTCTTCCTCTAATTTGTGCTTGTCAGGTATGTTGGCCACAGACACTAAAAAGGTGACGAAAACAGTTTGCATTTGTATTTTAGATAGATGGTTTCTTTTGCCCAAAATTATAAAATCAAGTTGACAGACAACCAATTAAACTCATAAATGCACCTTTCCACTTTCACTTTTAAAATTGAGGGTGTAGTGTCAGGAATATAACATGATCTATGGTATTGAATGATGGTATCAACTGAATGTTAATGGTTGTGTGGTCTTTTCCTACGTAATATATAAGCTTGTTTTGGTTTTATAGTCATATAGAGTTACCATAAAGCATTTATAAATAACTATGGTCATAAAATATTGTTCTCTTTGAGTGAATGGGATAACTAACCTGTCTAGACTTAGATTTGAAGGCCACTGCAGATTGTAAAGGGCAAAGAGTGACATTTATTGTGAGCACATGAACAGACTGGTATAGCTCTAGAGGTGTGAGCGAGGATGGAAAACACTCAATAAGCCATATTACTGTTTACATGGTCTACCTCTGCTTCCTGGAAAACGCCTTTTAATTTTTAGTTTATAGTGGTTGTACAGACAGAGAGCAACACAGAACATTTTTTCTTATTGTTCTCATTAGAAATAATCAATGTAGAGTATGTGAAATGTAAAAAAAGATAATGTGTTTAAAAGCTGGAAAGAAGAAATAATTTAGAAATGGAGTTGAAATCATTAGAAAAACCTAACTTAAAATCAGAAATACTGCAAACTAAAACAGTCATTCTGAGTACTTTTAAGCACTAAACATCATGAATTGATATTCATTTTTATTTGAGGACAGAAAGAAGGTAGAATACTTATGTAGTGATTATCAATTGTAGTGGCTACTAATAAGCTTTTGACATAGGCACTTTCTGCTGTTGCTTCTTTGCCCATAAAATGATTTAAAGTTGGGATCTTTATTTTGAAATAATTATAATCTTAGAGAAAAGATTGTAAGAATGATACAGAAAACTCTCATAAAATGTTTATTCACAAAACAGTCTCATCAACTGTTATAGTAATGTTAAATAGCAAAAAGACCCAGTCCAGGATTACATGTTGCATGTCTTTGGCATCCCACTCCAGTTCCCTTCTATCGAGAACCATTATTCTTCAGTCCTTCCCCAACCTTCAAAGCCTGAACATAATTGAAGATTACAGGCCTATTAGTTTAGAGAATTTGTGATTTTTCTGATGTTTCCTTTTATTAGATTCAGGTTATGAAAGTCACAGTTGTGATTCTATACCCTTTCCCCTTCCCCTCCCTTCCATCAGGTGGCACAAGAGGTTTCGTCCTGTGACCGGTAACATTAACTTTGATCACTTGAGTAGGGTCCTGTCCTCCAGGCTTCTTCACTGTACGGCTATTTTCTTTTTTATAATTTGCATGTATTTTGTGGGCAAGTACTTCACTCAATGTTCATCTACGAGCTCTAACTAATTTTGTTGATGTTTCTTTCCTGAATTATTAGGATTATTGTCCATAAGTGGTAAACTGCAAATCCCATTATTCTTACTCCATTTATTACTTGTCATTTTACTGTTTGGAAAACCTTACTCTCTTCCTTTTGTCTCTCTCTCTTTTTTTTTTCTTTCCTTACCAGTATAGGCTTAATAGATTTTTTTATTCATTTACATATAATCTATAACTATTTACATATAATCTATAACTATTATTTAGAATTTTAATACTAAATTGTCTAGTTTTGGCCAGTTGGGGTCCCCCTTCAGGCTGGCTGCCATATCTACCTGACACAGTATCGTAATTCTTTACATATTTCCTTTGCATATGTCTTAGCACATTTTAGGATTTTTAAAAAATTTTTTGGTAATTTTCTTGGCCTAGTCCTAAAACTAGCTATCTAGTCAAAGGAGCCCTGGCAAGTCTTAATGATGAATTCACTCAGAGCTATCAGAGTGTCACTGTTCCTAGAACCTCTCAGGGCATAGAGCTAGAGGATCAATATCATTATCTATCTATATCTCATCTAGGCTTTACTTTTTCATATTTATGATTTATTTCTCTTTTGATGAGAAAACTGGACTCCATTCTCCATTTGTATTTCTATTTGTTCAAGTGGGGCTGCTGTCCCACTCAGAGGACTACCGCACTGCAACCTCTGCTAGGCCTTCCTTCTCCCTGATGAGGACTATCTCATGGTTTTTTGACTCTATTATTAAGAATAGAAATAAAGAAGGAAAAAAGGGGGCAATTGATTTTAAACAAGTTATTGTTATTTTAAATAACAGTGGGTATAGATTTAAAAAAAAAAACTAGGATAAATGCTTATTTGATAACTTTCCAGGGTAATACTGTGACACTAGACAAGCAATGACATATCTTACTGATAAAGTAAAATACAGAATACATTTGTGGTTTCCATGTGTGTATTTTCAGCTACTGTGACCCTTAAAATCTAATCTTTTTTCTAATGGTGATAATAATGTCTGTGGACTCCAGAATAAACATCTGTTTACATTGTTTTTCAGTCTTCAAAGGGGAAAGGGATAAATAGATGGTTTTCTTGATTTTATTTGGCTAACTACTGAGGGATATGCTGTCCAAATTTTTAAAAATGTGATCATTTTTTAATTTAAAAAACATGACTAAATTAAATAAAGCCCCTAAGGGGGGGGGCTTTATTTATCTCCTAAAGAATCTCGAATCTCTCAAGTTGAAAGAAGTGAAAGATGGACATGTCCTGACATTCCTGTTTGGAAAGGTTGAGCTTAAAAATAAGTGACTTGATAAACACAAAGCCTTGATTAGACATTGGACCATGACATTGTAACTAGAACAAATGGGCCAAAAATGAATAGGAAAAAATACAAGTCAAAAAAGATAGAGCAGTGCCGAGAGTCAGGCAGTATTCTCTCAAAGGAAAAGTAATGAGCAGGAACTAAAAGCATTTATGATTAGATAATTCTTTGGGGAGGAGACTGGCATATTTAGTGAGTATCCTAACACATGAAAGAACCACAACCTGAAAACTTGCTTCTTTGATTTTCTCTGCTATCACTCACTCTTTTACTCTTTCTAACACCTGGAAACACACCACTTTTGAGTTACAGGAGCAGTTCATTTTCACAGTTTCTCAATCGCACTTCTAAATCTTCAAAGTATGGTTCTTGTTTTAAAAGAAGCAAGTTTTCAACCATGTAATGAGTTTCCCCAGTTGTTTTCCAGGACCTCTGCTCCTAATTTTCCTTTTTCCTGCCATGAAAAAAATGTACCACAGACTTGTCCCTGCTCTGGCTGGTGGGTGTCAAATTCATTCATTGGTTGAATCTGTTTTCAGAGTACCTACTTTGTGCAGTGCCCCCCTGAGAAAGCATTACCTCATAAACTACACCTGTATTCCTAAAAAAAAAAAAAAAAAGTAGAATATATATAATAACTATATAGCATCCCAGATTTTCCCTTGTTGATTTGGCTAATTTTAATGAGGTGCTTGGTTGTAAGTAGCAGAAACTAAAGAGGAATCATAGAAAAGAATCTGTAGAAAGTCAAGAAAATCCAACTCAAGAAATCAACAGGAAACAAGGGTGGCTGTGCTGTAGGAGACACAGGCAAAATCTGGATAAAGCTGATCAGAGCAATGGGTGGTTTATATTGAGAGAACTGTGTTAGGTAATGAGGCTCTTGGACATGGCTTCTTGTTTACAATGTGAATATCAGTATCTGAGGTCATCAGGAAGCCCAGGTTGTCTGGGATAATTATCATTGTAGCATTGAAAGTCCAGTATCCCAGGAAACATTTTAGTTACAGGCAAAAGGGATAGTTTGTCATCCAATGTGAGTAACATTTGGCCAAAGTATCCTCATACAAGAAAGAGATTTAGGTAACTCAAAATGATGGACAGGTATGTTCATAACCAATATATGAAACACTGAAGAGGTATCAAGTTGTCAGTATGTTACAAATGAAGACTTTGAATCAGAGAGAACTTGTACATGGTGGCATATCTCCTAAGTAGTCAAATTTGAATGCACATTCATTTGAACTCTGGAACACATGCCTTAAAAACTCCATCTAATTGTATTCCAGTGGTTGCTGATAGTTTTTTTTTTAAATAGCTACATTATATCTTAGTAAGATAATAATATACTTGAAGGCAGGAAATAGACTTTGAAATAGCTAGTATTTTAAATAGTGGTTCTCAAACCTAGGGAGCTTTTAGAAGAATTGTTGCCTAGCCTTTCTTCAAATAAATTCTGACTTAGTTTGTGTGTCCTGGCCATTTAATTAAAAACAAAACAACCAGCATTCGGGAGACTGAGACCAGAGGATCCGGGTTGGCGGCCAGCCTCAGCTACCTAGTAAGGCACTCCGCAACTTAGTGAGACCCGGTTTCAAAATAAAGAATAAAAAATAGGGCTGGGGGTGTAGCTCGGAGGTAAAATGCCCCTGAGTTCAATCCCCAGTACTGCAAACAAAACAAAACAAAACACTAGGTGTTCTTATACACAGCCAGAATTGAGAAACCACTGGCATAGTGCATTAACTAATATTTCTAATCATTGGCCTATGAACCATGGGGAATAAGGAAATGATCCTAGGGAAATTGAAGTAGGTCTGAAGAATCAGAGAGGTTTCTAGGAAAACTTGTGAAACTTAGTTTTTGTATCCAAACTACATCAAGATAAATATATATATATATTTATCTTGATGTAGCTTGATTTATCTTGAGCTACACCCCCAGCCCTATTTTTTATTCTTTATTTATATAATATATATATATATATATATATATATATATATATATATATATATATATATATATATATATATATTAGGGCTTAGATAAGTGTAGGCCAAAACTAAACAGGCAAAAACCAAGTATCTCAAGTTCCTCATCCTGGTAGATGAATTAATAATTTAATTTTACAATACTTCATTAAAAAGGAGTTAATAACTTGAAAATTTTATACTCAAATTATACCTGTAATTTTAAATGTCACTGAATAATATCATTTGATTTCATCAAAGTTTTTCTGAAGAATAGTGTTTTTTTTCTCATATTTTATTCCATTCATTCCCTTGGTTGTCTACTATTCAAATAAAAGGGCACCAGTGAAACAAAGCAACTTCTTAACAAACTGCCATGTTGCCCCCTTAAATCAGGTGTGCTTCCCAAATGAAACTGCATCATATCTGATACTAAGTGAGAAATGTCTAAAACACATATCTTTCTTTGATTTCCAAATATCTAAATCCAGTTTTGAACTCTTCTCAGGTTAAGAGAAAAGAGACTACTGAGACACAGAGCAAGGAGGGGATTTCAAGTCTAGACAGCTGGGGAGTAGGAGGGAAATCAAAATTCCAGGCAGATATGCAGGTGATGTATAGGCACTAAGATATAATGCAAAATAAACAGCCAGAGAGACAGCAACAAGAACCTGGAGATTTTCATAACTGGTCCCCTCTGTCCAGGGGCAGTAGCGTTTTTGGAAGCCTGTAAAGGCAGGTCCTGATTCTTAGTTTAGCTAGCTTGATTGTCAGGTTGAGTACTTGAGTGTTGTGAGCTGAGAGGCAGGAAAAGGAAAGTGATTTTTGACAACATAATGGATGACCCCAAATCCGTTTTGATTGAATTATGTCATGGTTAAAGATAGGGCCATTATACTCTATTGAAACAATTAACCAACTTACACTAAATTATCTGCATGACTATTGATGGATAACAGCTCTTAGCAGAAAAAAAAAAAAAAGCACACTGAATTTTTTGAATGTTTTCCTTCTGGGTTTGAAATGACTACATTGAAATCTGAGTTGAAAAGAATTTCTATCACTTTATAGAAAACACAAACTTACTGTGAAAGCAGATGTGGTACTTCGGAATAGCACCAAAAGTGTAATATAGTTGTTAAATTGGTCCCAAACACCAGGACATATATTTAAAAGGAAAAGAAAGTTGACAGGGAAAACATATCTCTTGAGAGTGTAGGCTAGACCATCTGTCAAAGGGAGAATTGAAACCATATTTCCATTAGCGGTGGTCATTGATCATTTGGTGAAGATTTCTGTAGACAAATGGCATTGACTATGTCATCTTCCACTATCTTATCTTACACATACAGGCCTCAGACATTCTTCAAGGAAAGGCAATTTGGTGCTCAGAATTTGAGGAGGATTGTTAAAAACGTGATTCTAGGAAAGGAGCTCTGTGGACATCAGTTGGAGAAAATGCAGTTGGAGATAATGAATAGAGGCTGTATGTTACATCTGGGTACCAGTAAATCAGCTATAGTACCAAACCCAGAAGCAATTCGAATTAAAAAAATAAGAATTTTATTTATTTATTTGGCAGATAAGGGGAAAAGAAAAATATCTACAAATAAATTAACTAGAAAATCAATGAAGCAAGAGCTGATTATTATTTGGAGTGGATACCTAGAGATAAACATTGCTACATTATATAGAAATAGCTTGATCACCTACTGGTCTTTTCACATATAATTATGCATGTGGATAGTATATTACTAGCAATATTAATTTTGAACACTGAAAAAAAAATCCCTTCTCAGAAAATGAAGTTATATGAATTTCTACAATGAGTTTTATGGTAATTGTTTGGAATATATAAAAACCTTAGTGCTTCTAATGTGGTACATTTTATGTGTGTGTAATACTAGTATACATTTTACTGTCTGCATAGTATTAAAATCAGGGATTTATGTATAGATCAAATAACACATACTGTTTATGCTTTTCATCATTATTAACATATTTTTATTTTACTATTATTTTACTTTTCCTATGTATATATTTTGTTGTCCCCCTAAAAAGACAGAGAACCCTTTGAAGGTGTGGATCTTTCTATTGCATCCATCCCAATGCTATGTACCTAGTTGATGCACATTTATTTATTAGTAATATATAAAATGCAAGTGGATAATATGTACAAAATTGCTTAAAGGAAATTTAAGCATCCAATAAACAAAAACATTTAATGTACTTGTACTAAATAGAATGTGCCATTATTTGAGAGTAGTGTGAAAACTTTTTTCCCTCTCTCTCCCTATCAATATTAAAAAAAAAACACAAAGCACTTAACAAATGTTAGTTTTATTTGCCCTTACTTGTTGTATCAAAAATATATGCAGCATTCAATGCTTATAACCCACTGTCAGTGAACTTGCTGTATCATACATATGAGGAGCAACTTTTTACCTAAAAACAGTATAATTTGCTAAGTCCTGATCCTCATTGATTTTTTTTTCAATTCTGAAGATTGAGTCCAGAGCCTTGAGCATGCTAAACAATTGTTCTACCACTGAGCTACATCCTGGGACATTTTTAATTTTATTTTGAAACAGAATATTGATAAGTTGCCGAGACTGGCATGAAAATTGTGATCCTCCTGCCTCAGCCTCCTGAGTAGCTGGATTAACAGGTATGTACCACTGTGCCTTGCCTGATCCCTATGGAAGGGTAGACACACATATGTTCTTTGGGGTTGTTCAGCCTAAACAATTTATATTAACATACACACACACACATATATATATATATATATATATATATATATATATATATATACATATATATATATGATTTATATAAGTGTGTATATATATATCTATACACACACACACACACACACACACACACACACACACACACACAAAGGTGGCTATGTGTATTGAATGTGTGAGCTCCAGGTGAGCGGTAGGATGAGATTGGAAGAGAATAAAAAGAGGAGAGTTATAGCACCTTCCTGACACCATTGGCTAGATGCCCTCTTTCCTTCCACTTCCCTGGGCTCTGATTGACAGGGTTTTTACTGAACTTGAATGCTATACATCTTTGCATATTAAGTTGAATCGCAGGGATAAATGTTTCATAACTGGCTCTCAGTTACCAGTGTTGCTTGTGTACATTCACCATGTTTCTGTGCCTTGGTAAATCAGTGTGTGATATATATGCATTTAAGGTTAAATATAATGGTAATTGAGGAGTACTTACTTGATCATAACTTTGACCTGGAGTGTTGCCATAGTCAGTTTAAAATTATTCAGAATCAAATGTTTTAACTCATATGACTGTTTTCACAAATCTTATAATGTGGATATCCTACATATTGCATTCTACACATTTTAGCAGTCTGAAAACACGTGAAGAATATGCAGAAGAAGAGTATGAGTTTTTAAAATGTTCACATTTTTCAGAATATGCAAATTTGGACAATCATAGTGCCATATTCTTGACACTAGTATTTTAATTTAATTATGTATCCTCTTTTCTTTCTTATTTGGAGATTAATTCAACAGGCATAAATCTTTAGAAACCCTTTAAAAAGATTTCAACAGATATCTACCTTTCATACATCTACCTCCGCATAAATAATTCTGAAAAAGTCTTGTGATTGTGATAATTTCCATTGTTCCAAAAATTTTATAATTAGCTATCAATGTTAATGATAACTTGGAGTAGTTCTAAAGTTTTTTCTGATTATAAGATTACCTTTCTGTGAATAATTTCAGAAATGGCTAATATTCTTCCTTTGAATGTTTAATTTTTTCCATCTTATTACAAAGAATGCTTTTTAAATTATCTTTAAAACTTCTCTTTAGCTCTTGAACTCCTATTCCTTAACTCCTGTCACTGGCTTTTAGATAAAATCTTATTTCCTAACATATCTTTCTAACATATAATAATGCCAGACTATCATGCTTAATGTCTATTTTAAGCTCAAGGATATATTTTAACATGGAAATGACTTTTCAGTCCTTGCAGAGAATGACTTCCCAACAGTTTTAATCAAATATGACTCAAAGAATAGCATCTCCCTAATGATTAGTTAATATGGTTAAGTCAAGTGGGAGACCATCTGCAGAAACTGTAATACAAATTTCATTTATATGAAATTCATCCGGCTATTCTAGCTATACAGGGTAATTCTAAAATAAAGTGCCAAGGATGTAAATGTTTTAAAATTAACCCCACTAATAAAGTCATTCATTTAGATATTTGAAAACAAAATGTTTTCACTTATAGTTTAGAGCTTTCCTAGACATCTTGACTTGTAAAGAAATTAGACTTAGGACAGCAAAGCGTTATTATTATCATTTGCATTATAAAAATGCCAAACCAGCAGATATATTCACACAGTCTTTCCCAATAGAATTTCACCGAATGAACAAAGACAAGACTGTCAGGACATTTCTCTTTGGGAGAACTCTTTTTCCCTACTCAGGCAAATGTATTACATTTTGAAAGGCTAGATCCTCAGGACAGAATAAGGCAATAAAACATGACTAGGAAGAGCTTTTTCTCATGCTGTTATTAACATCCATCAAAAACTCAGAGTCTTTTTAAATACTACTTTCAAACTGACTCTTCCCCTCAAACAAAATTACTTGTGACTTCATTCACAAAAACAGGTTTTCAGATTTCCCGTCAATAAGTGGCAACATGTTTTTGCCGACCCAACCAACAAGTCAGTCTACTTTACATCTGATAAAAAAATGCAGTTTCAGTCAGTGAATCCATTTAGAGGTACAAGGCAAGAGAGGAAATCTTCAAGTAGACAGGGGCTAAATATATTTAATCCATGGTATATGTTTTGCCATCCCAGTGGAGTCAGATGTAAGTATTTCTCTCGCTAAGCCTTCCTTCACTATTTAGAAAGGAGCTATGAAGTATGTTTATTATGAACTTTTGAACTGTCTGAACTTATTCAATCCACTGAAATATTGCCTGGAAAATCCTTTTTTTCAACAAGTGACATGACAGCCAAAGCTGTTGTGCTCTGTATCATTCAGCTGGAAGGTATTACTCTGAGAATTACATTCACTAGCATTATCCTGAGTTCCCCCAAAATGGGTAGGCTGCATGGGGAATAATTAATATTGGTAGGACCATTATAAACCTCTGTAGAGAGACTCCACCATTCTCTACTGGAGTCCATCCTAAGTACAAAGCAGCTTTGATTTAATTCACTGTCCATTCCAGATTTGTTTTTCTTTTACTAGCCTGCCTTCCATGCAAGACATCATATAAATAAAATTACTGTTTCTGGCTCAAATCATCACTAGACTTGAGTTAGTGGTTGCGTGAAAGTCTAATTTAAACAACAGGCAGGACCACTGCCTTATACAGAAGACAGGAAGGAGCCCTGTCCACCACTATCCTTGGCAGTAATGCTATGTCCAATTAGAATGAATAATATTCACATCATATGTAAAATATATCATACTAAGGTAAACGAAGAATTTGCTCTTGTAGATTCAAGTATTCAAAAAAGCTTCAAAGGTCATTAGCCTGTCTTCTGGTTTTCTGGCAGCTACAATTAAAAAGTCCTTGAGAATTATCTGCCAAGTCCTTAAAATTATTCAGACAAGTAGGCACCACAGTCTCCTTCTGCAAGTCATTACCAGGGCTGCCAGCCTTTATAGTCAGTAAGATCTGCTTGCTATTTAACCCAGCCATGAAAATAGTCTCTGGCCCAAGTACAGTGGTCCTAGGAAAAGATAGGCAGTGGATCTAATTTTAAAAATGGTATGGGAATAAAGCAATTTAAGTTTTTCTCTCTCTAGTTTCCAAAACTTTTCCTTTTGGTTTTCTTGGTAATCAGTCTTTTTGAAAAGCCTCAGCTTATTAAACTGGTAAAATAGACTCTTATTAATATGATACTTTTGTCCCAACTAATGTCCCAAGTCAAAATACATTCCCTAGAGAAGATTGCATAGTACTGAACAGTCAGTCATAGACCCCTGTCCTATCCCCAGATACCAGAAAAATAACAATAACATTTACTGAGTGATTACTATCTATTGGGCATTGATTTAAGACACTCTATTCTATAAAATTCTCACAAGGTACTATAAAATTATTCTTCCAATTTGATAAGGGACAGTAGGAGATTTGGAAGATTTCAATAGCTTTCTTTAGTTACCCACTAGTAAATGGCAGAATTTGGGTGTTTTGATATCAAAGTCTATTTAATACCAGCAGTGAATGCCATTTGATAATTAAAAGCTTATATATTTCCAAGCTTTTGGGCAAAAAACTAAGATAATAGAGTAGAGAGGATTTGTGCAGGAAAATGATTAACTGCCTACATATTTGTAATATTAAGAATTACGAGAGATCTTTTGATAAGGCGAGGTACCTCTTGTCACATAGATATAGAATTCTGAGGAGTATTTCCAGCAAACTGTAACTTGCCACTTATTTTAATTATCATAGCTCTCGAATGACATAATTGATAGAAGTGGGCTATTTCAAGGCAAGATTTCAAATATGATAAAATTTTAGTTGTTTTCAGGAACCTCCTGATATGGAGAAACTCATTCTTTAACAAACCCTCCATTAGGAGTTACCTTATAATATCAGCAAATATTTTTATTTGCTTATTTTTTTCAAGCTAGCAATCTTTCCCTAATTTCCACAAAATATGATTTTGAACCTTCTTTCTCCATTCTCTTCAAACTCTTCAAACCCTTAGCCTTCAATCTCCCCCTCAAGTTTAGCAGATGGCTATATATCCTGTTTTAATAAGAACATGATGATATAAAATAGACACTTTCCCCACCACTGAACCAACAAATACATTCTGATTTTCATTCTTCCCTTCCAAGACTAATTTTTCTACTTGTTTTCCTAGGAACCATGTTCTATGGATACCTCTTCTTCTTCTTCTTCTTCTTTTTTTTTTTTTTTTTTTTTTTTTTTTTTTTTTTTTTTTTTTTTTTTTTTTTTTTTTTTTTTTTTTTTTTTTTTTGCTTCCTTTTCCTTTGTATCAAGGAATCAAGTAAGCTAAGGAAAAAAAAAATCGTCATTCTTTACCCATTATCTGCCTCCAGTTAAATCGCTGTTTCTCTCCTATCTCTTGCATTTGTCCTTTAATTCTGTCTGGTGTCTTTCCCCAAGGATGCCATTAATACTTCTCCTGCCGAAGTTTCCATGTCCTTTTTGGAAAACACAGCCATATTTCTCAGTGTCCTCTCAGCATCACTTACTACTATTGAGACACCTTTCTTGAAATTCTCTCTCCTGAGGATTCCATGACACCACACTAACTTTGTTAGTCTCTTATTGCTTTGCTCTTACAAAGAAGTTTCCTTACATTTTCTCTTTCCTTTTGATACTGTAATTCTTATGCTTCATTCTCTTCTCTCTTGAGCATGAATTCCTCTTCAAACTGCAGCCAACCCCATGACTTTAATTTCCATCTACTATATATGCTAATTATTTCAAATAAATAATTTCAACCAGATGCTTCTCATTAACATCACGACTACCTACCTAACATCCTATAGGGCACCACATGTGGTTGTTCTGACTGATTGCAAATTTGACCCACAACGAAGTATAAACTTAGAAGTTTTCTTTGTAATTCACTTTGTATTTTTTCTTTTCTTTTTTGTGGCACTAGGGATTGAACCCAGAGGCATTCTACCTCCAAACTATACCCTCAGCCCTATTTTTTATTCTTTATTTTGAAACAGGGTCTTACTAAGTTGTGGAGGGCCTCACTAAGTAGCTGAGGCTGGCGACAAACCTGTGATCCTCCTGCTCAGCCTCCCAAATCCTGGGATTACAAGCATGCAACACTATGCCCGATTCACTTTGTAGTTTTTAAACCTTATTGAATGGCAAATCCTTTGCGCAATTGCCCTACCACTAAGAAGTGTGTTATTTTTTATTTCTTCTTCAATGTTCACATACATTTAATTTTGACCTGATTGTTAATTCTCCTGCATGTCTCTCTAACCAGCTTCACTCTATAGATATTACTCAGGTTAAGGCAACCCCATCTTTCACCTGGATTCTTTTAGTGGTCCCTAGTTTCAAGAAGTCTGAACTTCAATTACTTGTTGAATAAAAAACTAAATAATAAAAGCAACATCTTTGAGCAATAATATTTATTATAGAAAATATGTATATGCCTTGCTATATATGATTTAAAGTAAATTTAATGATAATGATTTTGGCTGTGGTCTCTAGCTACCTCACATATGTGCCATCTCAATCCATTCCATCTCAGGGGTCTACATCTTTTATCTTAACAAGTTTGAGATGGGATTTTTCAGAAGTCATCAATTTTGGGCATTTGGGCTATCTACAAATTATGTATGAATCTTTGGGAGGATATTAGAACAGTTAAACTGCTATTCATTTACTTTCTTTTCCCCCCAGGGGAATGAAAAAGAGGCAGATAACCTGGTCTAATCATTCTCTCAGTCTTTTAGATAAACAAACTAATATTTAATAGGAGTAGAGACCTTATCTCTGAAATGACCTTGGTAGGATGTCTCTAGCTAAGTATTACCTATAGGAAATAGAACCCAGTATGTAGAATGCATGGCCCACTAGAAAATATCATATCAGCAGGCCATTTTCTGGTATATAACTGAAACACAATCAAAACACCCCGGAATTGAAATACTCTAGCTTTGTGAAGAACTTAGTAATGTCATTTAGAAACTTTATCTGTTCCAGGCAATGAGGACACATCAGACACATGAAGGAAGGAGCTGAGGAACTGCTTTTAGTTGTGAACACTTTTAACTTTAACAGTTTATGCATATTAAGCAGATTTAAATTTTACTAAAAGCCTGGCATTGTGGCACATACTTGTAATCCCAGTACTCGGGATGCTGAGACAAGAGGATCACAGGTTCGAGACCAGCCTCAACTACTAAGTGAGGTCCTCCACAAATTAGACCCTGTTTCAAAATAAAGAATAAAAAATATGGCTGGGAAGTAGCTTGGAGGTAGAATGTCCCTGGGTTCAATTCCTCGGTACCACTCAAAAATAAATAAATAAGTAAATAAATAAATAAATTTTGCCATTTTATTTTTAAAAAGTGTATTCTTTTGGAGAATAAGGACAAAAATGGGTATTTTTAACTCAGTATTACAGGGTGATAATTTTATTAGCTATTTTAACACAGACAGAACTTGACCTTATAGGATAAAATAACTAAATACCTATTTATTACAAATGGGCTTTAGTGACATCAGCTATCCTGAGAGTTCCTGAAAATATGGTTATTCTATCCACCTCTTAAGGGGAATGATTGATTTTTACTGTCTTAGAGCCTCTGATGAGTGGATGGAGGAATGGATATAGGGGAAAGCAGGATCTAGTTATGAGAATAAGATATATTGCCATGTTTGTGGCAAAGGCAGATTGAATACAATGAGTCGTGCAAGGTAGCATATAAATCAGGATATTCTGACATAATAATATAGGAGAGGTCTTTTAATGGAACTGATTTCATAGTCTTGGTGAGTAATAAAAAGTCTACTTGAAAAACTGCAATAATAATTAGACATCTGCCAAGTTTTCAGTGTTGACATTTGCGGGAGGACTGTGAACTTCCCAGAAATCTGCTTTTTGAAGACATTCCTCAGCTTATTACAAAATGAGTTTTGTTGTTATTGTTTTTTTTTTAAATCAGAATATCCTATGTGAACCCTTTAAATAAAAAAATATAAAGGAAGGGGAAATATGCCACAGTTTCCTTTGGAATTTCTGCTAATGTACAGAAGCCAGAAGAAGTTTCAATTCTATTGGAATGCAAGTTAAAATTTTTAAATACCTAAATTGATGTTAGTACTTTAAAAGTATTTTTGATAGTCTGTCTAAATTTTACTTTGTAAAAATCAAATTGGAATTTGAATTTTATAGACATAACTTCTAGGAAATTGGCAAAAGTGGAAAGAAATGAATTGGCTCAATTCAACACAATGCAGATAATTTTATGCTAAATGTATTAAGCCTTCAGAAGTGTGAAAATTTTGTTTTGCCATACCATCAGCAGAATTTATTCATTCATTGCTTTTTTAAAAATAAAAATTAAGACTTTTCTGAAATATACTAACGGGTGATCTCATGAATTAGAATACTGTGAAATTATTTATTTATTGCCTCTGACCACATATAGCAATTACCACTTTATTTTAGTAGTATGTTTTGATTTGTTCTTATGTGTGTGTACAACATATTTTAAGATGGTGAAAAATATGCCATTATTGTAGTTTAAGAAACTTCTGTACATTTAAGAGTATTACTTTACTTCCAACTCAAATGCTTATAAAGTGTGTAAAACTAATGCAATTTAGTTTGCAAGTGAATCCTGAAATAACTCTTGTGCATATTATAGCTGTTAGATTTGTACTCTTTTCTATGCCTCCAGTTTAGAATGGATGATAGTCATCTAATCCTCTCAGAATGAAAGACAGGAAGGTAATTAAAATGAGAGAAGGGGCCAGATGACATCTAAAACAGACAGATTCAACTGCCATCCAAGGCATGCAGGCTTTCCTCAGCTCTAGCTGATGGTGGCTGTGTGGAGTACAGGTTCAGTGTCTTTGTTTCAAGGATATTTGTGAATCATGGTGAATCATGGTAGATATATGAATTATCTCCAGTTAAAGTGTTGGTCATCACATTTACTTCTAAGTATTTTATTTTATTTTTATTAAGACTATTGTGAATGGAATTGTTTTCCAGGTTTATTTTTCAGTGGAAAAGAAATTGTTTTGCTAATGACTTTGGAACACTTTGCTGGATTTGTCAGTTTTAGATGTCTTCTGGTTGAGTTTTTTGGATCTCAGTATAAGATCATGTCATCTGCAAATAGAGATAATTTCACTTCTCTGTATGTGTCTCTTTAATCTATAGGCTAAAGAGAGAGCCTAGAGAAAAGGAGAAAATGTTTGTCAGCTACTCCTCTGATAGAGACAAATACCTACAATATATGAAGAACTCAATAAACTTAACAATAAAAAAATCAAATAACCCAATTAAAAATGGGCAATTTAACTGAATACTTTTCAAAAGAAGGGATGCAGTTCTTTAATAAGTATATGAAAAAATGTTCAACATCGTTGGCTGAGGGGACGGTCTTCCCCTCACAGCCTACCATACCTGGTCTCTGACCAGGCCCACATAGTTCCCCAGCGTCTCCCACATCCCAGCCCTGACTGGCCACGAGGGGTTCCCGGGAGGGAGGAGCCGGTTGCTTGTCCCAATTACCACAAAGACACAGCGGGAGGAGAGTGTCCTGGCGCTTCCTCATTTATTGTCCTCAGAGGGGATTCTTTTATGTAGCAGGGGGAGAGAACTTTTCACAAAGGAGAAATGACAGGATCCAATCATTTTTAAAAGTTACGGGCAGCAGCTGTAAACAAGTTCTTTTAAAGTATGGATCATGTCCACGAGCAGGGAAGTTCTCCTTGACCAACAAGCTCTGAATCATCACCTCAGCCCCTCTAGCCTCCTGGTGTTTATGGTCTCCTCCTACCTGCAGACTCCATCTTGGGTCCGGCTAGGCCCCTCTGCCTCGCTCTTTAGGAGGAGGAAAGAGTGGAAATTCTCCATAGTTGGCAATCAAGGAAATACAAATGGAAACTATTCTCATATTTAATCTAACTCCAGTTAGAATGGCAATCGTAATCGACAAGAATACACACAGTAACAAATGCTCACCAAGATGTGGGGAAATAGGAACTCTTATACACTGTTGGTAGAATTGTAAATTAGTGAAATCACTATGAAGATCAGCATGAATCTACCATATGACCCAGATATACACTCGTAGGTATCTTTCCAAAAGACTTCATGTCAGAATACTATAGTGATATATGTATATCCATGCAGCACAATTCACAATAGCCAAATTATGGAGCCAATACAGGTATGCATCGACAGATAAGCAACACAAAATGTGTTACATATACACAATGGAATTCTACTCAGCCATGAAGAAAACAAAATTGTGCCATTTGCAGGAAAAATGGATGGAACTACAGAATATTATACTAAGTGAGATCAGACTATCTCAGAAAGTCACGTTTTCTGTCATATGTGGAAGATAATGAGAAAATAGGAAACATAAGGGACTTTAAATAATGTAGAGGGGCCAGTAGAATAGTGGAAGGGGATTGAGGGAGAAAATTTGTGATAGAAAAAGGAAGGATTGAATAAAGGAAGAGTTCAAATACTACTGTGGCAATATGTGAAGCATTTACTACCAATTTCACTAATGTGTGGAGAAGGAGTAGAGAAATGGAGAGGATGTGTGGGGAAAATATGCCAGGAGCAGTGTGTATTTGTGTTTATATAACATTGAACCTTACTATGATGTATGATTACAATGCACTAACAAAATAGTTTTAAAAATAAGGTGTTAGGGGTGGAGATATGACTCAGTAGTAGAAGGCTTGTCCACTATATGTAAGATCCTGAGTGTTATCCCCAGCAGTACAATAAATACATAAAAGTTACCAATAAAATAAAGTAAAATATTTGTCAGACAAATCATAAATATATGTAATAATAAATGAATTAGCTTATCTTCTTGAAGTAATAACTTGACTGGATGTACTTAGTTTTATATATTTGGTTCTCATTGAAAATTGATACAAAACACCACTGTGAAGAATATACCTGAATGTATCATAAAAGTTATCAGTAGACTAGCTGTTAAATGTCACTTTTTTAAAGACTCATGAGGCCAATCCATTTTAGAATTTAAAAAATCTTTGTTTAAGGTAATATGCATTATTCATTAAAAATTTCCTTTAAGGACAAGCAAATCAATAACAATGGAAATGCACTCAAAATTCATTCTCAGTCATGGAAATTGTGAGTTCAAGAGAGTGATACTTTGTGTCTTTCTCCATTTACAATATTTAAAATTTTCTATTTCTAATTATCTCTTAATAGCTAAGTATATGTGACTGTGCACGTGCATACACATGCATGTGTGTATATGTTTGTTGTGTTTGTGTGCTTGTGCTTTTACGTGTTTTAAACCTTTCTTTGGAAGATGGGATAGAGTTTTAGTTAGAAATAAAAAAATAACATTTTGGAACATTTCTATTAGAGTTTCTGTGAAATTTGATAATTTACCAAAATCTTAAACTTTTGATTTATATTTCTAGATAGTAATGACTACAAATTTCAGTATTCCTAGGGAATTGGTAGAGTGTGTATAAATGAATTTATCCCAGATGATACTTGTAATTGATCTCTGTTAAGATGAAGACATTGTCCTCATTGAATAAGTTACATTTGGTATCTCTTCAGTTTGTACCGCTGCTGAGCCCTGTATTCACCTTCACACATAACAGGAAGAATATGTTGCTCTCTATTTACTCCATGTTCCTCAGCCAAGTTCCATTTAAGCCAAGTTCTATTTAAGCCACACATAATCATATGCAGATAAATAACTAATGAATAATTACCTTTTCTCTTGATTCACTTTTAAGAGAACATGTCTTTCTTTCTTTCCTTCCTTTTTTTTTTTTTTGTACTGGAGATTAAATCCAGGGAAATTTTACTTCTGAGGTATACTTCTAGCACTATTTTATTTGTATTTTGAAATAGGCTCTAGCTAAGTTGCTAAGAATCTCTCAAAGTTGCAGAGGCTGGCCTCAAACCTGCAATCCTCCTGTCTCAGCTTCCCTAGTACTAGGATTACAGGTGTGCACCACCATTTTGACTTCCACCATGTGAGGACACAACAAGGTGAAAACCCTCGCCAGACGCTAAACTTGCTGGTGATTTGACCTTAGGATTCTCAGCCCCAGAATTATGGGAAATAAATTTCTGTTATTTATATATTACACATTCTGTCATATTTTGTTATGGTAGCACGAATGGACTAAGAGAACTCAACTGAGTGAGTTACTTTAGTTTATGAAGAGGAAGTAATCTGTGTCTTAAAGTCTAACAGATATCTTCTATTTTCTAACTTAATACAGACTAGTGAAGACATACAATTATTTTTTAGTGAAATACTTGAAATTGGTGTAATTTCAATTTTAATATGGGTAAGGTGTCCTTTGTGGAGAGCTTCAAGGTGAGGAAAGAAGAGAGATCCCTAGGGTTTGTGTGAATTAACATTTTTTATTAAGAGTTAGTGTTTCTAAATTAACCATAGCAGTCACTGAATTCATTCAGGTATTCAGTATTTCTTAGTGACAGATATGCCCATTTTTCAAACCAGGAATTTAGGGAGCAGAGCATTTGAGTTACTCATTTGGAATCATAATGCTATAAATTACCTAAATATGTTTCAATTCCAAGTTTTGGGGCTTTATTATCATTCCTGTTTTTAATCCCAGTTTTATATGCTGTCCTTTGTTCATTATATTTTCCTCCTGGGTTCCTTATTTTATTTTACTAGATGCATATGACAAGATGACTGAATCCACAGAACGTGGAAAGATTCTATCCAAAATGCAAATGAGCTTATGTGGAAAATGACTCTATCATGTTAGACTTACTAACACTAAGTTCCCATTAAAGAAAATGTGGAAGACAACCAAATTTAAAGTGCATGTGGATGGAGATGAAGGGAATAGTTGATTTCTATAATTCTTTTTTTAATAAGTAAGAAACAGTACCAAATTTTTGAAAGAAATGCAGAAAGCAATACACTCCTACTTTGCTTTGTTTTCTGGTTGCTATCAGGACATCAACTTAATATTAAGATTTTAATAGTATACTATAAAACACAATTACTTAAATAATAAATTCATTATGCTTCAACAATCAACTCTTAATTCCTTTTTTGTGCTTGTTCATTGTTAACAAATTTGAGATCAAAAAGGTACAAAAATAAAAGCAATTTTTTTCTTGTTAAATTAATCTCTAGGGAGGGAACTGGGGCAAAGCTGACCAAGTACTGTTTTTGTGTATGTCTCTATCACTCTGAACTACTTATAATGTAAGACTACAATGCATAAGTGAAAATATATTAAAAATAATAAAATAAGCTAATTCTGACTACTTACTTATAAATGATGTCCATTTTTATATTATTAGAAAATACTGTCTCTGTATTGCCAATGTTAAGAAGGAAAACAGATTATAGAAAATAAGTCTTGATATTTGGAAAACACAGGAATTCAGAGCTATGAAATTTGTTAATATAATTTAATCAAACTAGGTTTGTGAAACTAAAATTGAGAAAGACATAAATATTAGCTAAAAAATAACAATATAGAGCCAGGCGTGGTCCGCACACTTGTAATCCCAGCATTCAGGAGGCTGAGACCGGAGGATCCGGGTTCGCAGCCAGCCTCAGCTACCTAGTGAGGCACTCCACAACTTAGTGAGACTCGGTTTCAAAATAAAGAATAAACAATAGGGCTGGGGGTGTAGCTCGGAGGTAGAATGCCCCTGAGTTCAATCCCCAGTACCGCAAAAAAAAAAAAAAAAAAAAAAAAAAAAAAAAAAAAAAAAAAAAAAAAAAATATATATATATATATATATATATATATATATGTAAAACATTTTTTGAACAAAACCATTTAGTTTAAATCCAACCTTTATTGATGATGATATTTATCAAAGTAATTATTAGAGGATAAAAATTTTGACTTTATGATTTTATTAATTTCATTTAGAAAAAATTGCATAATGGTTTAATTTTAGTGTAATATTAATTTAGAAGTATTGAAATAATTTTGGAAAATGAATGATAATCTAACAACTGGTATTATCATTCAGCATAAATAAGTGTTTCTAAAATGTTCTGCTAAAAATGCTTTATCCAAAACTTATGAATCACAAATAATGAGGGAGGAGTAAAGATGAAAGTCTCAACCGTCTTGCATTTGAGACAGAGAAAGTATACAGTAAACATCAAAGAAATTGAAGCATACTTATTGGGTAGGGATTTTCTTGTTCATATTGCTGATTATACTTCAGCCACAAATTATTTCTTGTAACTTAAGTCATAGTCACCGCTTATAAGCTATCTTCTTAAATATTTTATTTAAAGTTAACTAAAGAAAAGAAAAAAATAAAACAACTGGAGAATTTTCATAACATCAAGAAAAGTTTTTGCAATAAAAGCCAGCAAGAGAGATCTTTAACTTTACAACTAAGTGCAGTCTTTCTGATTTTTCTGTTTTAAGTCCTGGATGTTCTGAGCGGTAAATCCTGTGTCCAATAAACATGTGTCTTTATTTGTTCCCTTCTTATCTAGGACAATTTGGATGAGATAGAGAAAGAGATATTGCTCACACTAAGAAAGTTCATTGTCTAAGTTATGGAGTTTTGCTGGTTCAGTCTTTCTCGATTACACCCTGTTCTCAGGTTTTACATCCTTATCCCTGTTCTATCTCATTTTGCCTCTTGTCCCTGTGTCTCTGCCAATCTTAAACCACAGTTGGAGGTCAGAGAGAGCCTCTTTGTCAGTACTGGACTTGCAGGATCTTACTTGATAGACCACATGTGTCACTCTCCCATCAGGGTCTCTCCATTCAGGAAGGAATGAGGAGGAGGTGACTGGTGTGTCATGGTGCACAGACAGTAATATGCTAGGAAATATTTGACAACTTGCTCTCTAAGAACCAAAGTCCTGATTTGTAGTGTTTGCCAGTTTCTATTGTAAATACACCCACCATGGACAATTTTAGGCATTATTTAATGCAGAATTAGGAAGGAATATACAGTGGTCCTTCCAAATTGTGTTTCTATTCTATAGATACAATAGATATAGAGAAACTCAAGACCATAGAGAATATCTAAATTCAATCAAATGATTAGGAGTGGTGATATGTGTATAATTATTAATGACTTAAATCTAATTTATTCAAGTGTAAGTTTATATGTTTTGACTTTTAACTATTGTTTTGTTAAAAATTATCTGCCATATCTGAGCATGTGGCATACGCTTGTGATCCCAGTACTTGGAAAGCTGAAATAGGAAGATCCAGGTTCATGGCCAGCCTCAGCAACTTAGTGTGAGGCCCTTCGCAACTTAGTGAGTCCCTGTTTCAAAATAAAGAATAAAAAAATAGGACTGGGAGTGTCGCTTGGAGGTAGAATGCCCCTGAGTTCATAACTCATGAGTTCTCATAACTCATAAAAAATTAACAATACACTCTCAAAAACTATTTCAAACTGGCTTCAGCATACCATTGGTGGAGAGGAAAATAGTGGAGATACTCTATAGGAGGCTGTGGTCTTAATTTAACATAAATAATGTGAGTTTTGGCCACAATGGTGATAGAAGCATAAACATGGAAGGAAGCCCAGTAGATAATGCAAAGGACCCAAGAGAGGACTGAGAACCTGCCCAAGGGAAGAGAGGTCCCTTTAAGAGAAAGAAAAACTCTTAAAAGATGGTAAACTAAATCAAATGCAAAGGAAAGATCTGGAATTAGGAGCAAAATTAGAAAATCTCTTTGGCTTAAATCAATGTGCTGTTAACTTTCTAAGCATTGTGGTAGAATGATAGTCCTGGGATGGTGGCTAATCATTTTATCTATACTGGGAGTGAAGACTATGAGAGGGAAGGTGGTAAAAATAGACTAGTCTTTCAAAGAATGCATACATTTTAAATGTAGGAGATATTTGAATTTAAGAAAAAGAAAGAAGCCAGTATAGGAAGCAAGGTTAAGTTTACTAGAATGGTGCAGTTTGCTGTGTTTTGAATTTCATTTTTTTATATTAAGCTCTCAAGAGATAAAAATCACTGCTAAAATGAGCTCCTTCCAATGCGAAGTAATATAATTTGAAAATGCAATAACTGATGGAACTTCTTATTAAAAAGGACAAGATTCATACCCAGAGAGATTGATCAAGCTGGCCCAGTGAGTATAATTTCTTCCTCTTTCCCCTTTATTTTTTAAAATATCTCTTAGGCTCATGAGGTTGAACTGAACTCAATTAAATTTACTAGATATTAATTTATAATCTTTTCAGTATCATGCTCTCTTTCTTAAGAGAACCATAATTTTTTTAGTTAGTTTCAAGATTTAAGATAATTTAAAAGGAACTCAGAGTTATAGAGCCATTTATTGGCCCACACTTCAAAAAGAACATGTAGTTTCCTTTGAGACCCTGTTGTTGAGGAGCCCTGGAGGTCTGCTTGTTGTGAGGTCATCTGTCTTCTTTCAAAGTCCTTTGCTCTGCATCTTCCATGATAAAACAAGAAAGCAACAGCAGGTGTTGTAAATTCACAGGTCAAAAGAAGCTCAGTGGTGTAAATTACATTACTTTGAAATCTGTATCAATTGCTTATCCCTTTGGAAATCGAATTGTACTCAATAAATCCTTTCCATCATACAATTATTTTTCTGGAAGAGGTCACATGGATTTAGAGAATAGAAGTGGCCATCGTAGAGGTCTCAGTCCACTTTGGGCTGCTATGATAGGGGATGTGAGACTGGGCAATTTATAAAGAACAAATGTTTGGAGGATCAGAAGTTCAATATCAAGAGTCCAGTATCTGGTGGAGACCTTTGACCTTGTTGCAATACTTCCTGGTGGAAGAACCAAATGAGGGTAAAATAGAACAAGAGATGGAAGCAAACCTTTTCATGGTTGGCATGAGTCCATTCACAAGGGAGGAGCCCACGTGACCTAACACTTCACATTAGGCCCCACTGCCCAACACTGAAAACGTAGTGATAGGATAAAATAAATAAAATAAATTTAACTTTATTTCAACTGTGTGCTTAAGGACGTATGTTTTTGTTGGTACCACTGAATAATCCCACACCCATGTGAGTTTGTCATATTTGCTTACTCTGAAGGGGGTGGTTGTGGTACAGGGAAAGGAATTGAGTAAAATTCAAGACTCCATTAAAGTACTAAATAGGATTAGTTATCCAGCAATTAATATCAAGAAATTATTGACTGAAATATTTGTATAGATTCAGATTCTATTTTTCTCCTTTAAGATAGTGATTTTCATTTTAAAATGGCATGGTGTAGTTTGATTGATGCTTACACTTGTGATAAGCATGATAAAAATGAAGGGTGGTCAGCTGTGTATTAAATTTTGATGTGGAAAGAGAAGAGTAGAAGAGTAGGCTGTACACTCTAAAGTCTCTACTGGTGGTTCTTGGGAGCTTTAGGGAAGAACACAGTGGTGCACATGAGACACATTAGGGAATGAGGTATGCGGCTCCTAAGGTAGGCTTCCATGATTCCCACTAGTCGATATTCATACTCATTTGTTCTCTTTTTTTTTTTTTTTGCGGTACTGGGGATAGAACTCAGGGGCATTCTACCTCCGAGCTATACCCAGCCCTATTTTTTATTCTTTATTTTGAAACTGAATCTCACTAAGTTGTGGAGTGCCTCACTAGGTAGCTGAGGCTGACCGTGAACCCAGATCCTCCGGTCTCAGCCTCCCGAATGCTGGGATTACAAGCGTGCGCCACCACACCCAGCTATTCATGCTCATTTGTAATCCCCTGTCCTATACTGTAGGCTGGACTTCTGAATTCTGTTATCTTGGTTTTGATGAAAAGAGCATGACAAAAATGATCGAATGTCACATTCGAGACTAGTTTTCAAAAAGATTCTGACTTCCATCCTGTTCTCTCCCATTCTCTCACTCTTTTGCTGTCAAAGCAGTCATTTGTCATATTTTGAGCTGTCCTCTGAAGAGGCTCATGCCGAGAAACTGAGGTGGCCTCTGAGTAACAGCAGCAAGAGCTGAACTCTCTCAATAAACATCTGACTCAGTTTGGTGAGCTATGACCTCTATGGATATGAAAAGGGCCTAAACTCCACAAGTGATAATCAAAGTTAGAGATTCCATGCCGGCTAATAATAAAGTGTTGGAACTTAGAAGTGGATGGAGTATATTTGGGAAAACTGAATGCCACTTTTGAGCAAAACATATGATCTCTTCATTTTGTGCATAGACAATACTATTATTCCCATCATTTTTTGAAGTTTGCTATATTATAGAGTTCTGGCCCATGGAAACTAAACAAGCTCAGACCATTTTCAGAGAGAACCTCATGTGTACTGTGTGTTCTTTCTCATTGCCTTGGGAGAATAATTTTGAAGATGTTAGAGCTGTTCCTAGAGACATTGGTCCCTGAGTGACTGTATGGGGCAAAGATGACTATCAAATAAAAACATGAAAATTGATAAGATGGCATGAAATAAATCATTTTGAGACATATTTTCAAGGCTTCTTTCCTCTTGCATCCTAGCCAATCTTTGCTAATGCAAGTACGTGGAAATATATATATATAGATAAGTAACATATAAATATTTTTAAATAGGGCTTCTTCCATATCATAGAAGTCACTGACTACTTTGTCTTCAAGTAAGGCCATCTCTGTATTTAAATTCACATAATATTAACTAAACTGTATTAATATTATGAAGACCCAATAAAGACCCTTCAGTTTGGGTCATATGTTTTCTCTAATATGTGAAAGCTAGGGAGTAAGTGGGATAGCAGAGGGACTCTAGATAATGGAGGAGAAACCTCAGTGGAGCCAGAGAGGTGGTCTAAGGGAAGGGGAAGGGAAAGATGAGTTCATTAATGGAAATACCACCATAGACTATGTGCACATAAGTGAATATACCAATGTCAATATCAGTATACTATCAGGAAGGGGGGGAATGGGGATGTAGGAGGGGGGCACCAAATGTTGTGTGTGTATATGTCATTGTAAATATAATTTACCTTATGATGTGAGACTATAATACACCAATAAAAGCACACTATTAAAAAAAACCTTCAATTTAAAGTGACTAAACAAATAAAAACCCCCAGGAGAGTTGATCATATCTTTCCAAAATAAATAAAATATTACTTCAATCTCATGTGATCTTAAAACTTGTCTTTAACACTTCTCTCACTGAAAAGTAGGATGTGTGATGTTCCTTCACCTTAAATCTGGAATGCATAAGACTGTAATAAAGTTATGTGATGTAGTTTCCAAGGCTTGGCTATAAAGCAGTACAGCTTCTACCTCATTCTCTTGGTGCACTCCCTCTTGGTATACAGCCACCATTCTGTGAGGAAATAGGCTGAGAGGAGCTATACCAGTAAGCATGGTCTCTTTCCTATCGATAGAAGGCAGGGGGACACAGAAATCAAGAGAGAGAAGACCCAGGGTTTTAGAGAGAAGAGCCAAGAGACACAGAAATAACCATCAGGCAGCAGGACTTAGTTTCAATCAAGAAAGATGCTGTATTTTAAATTTACCTTGGAGCAATGCTTCTATGGGTCTCTTGGTTTTACCCCATTTGAATAGTAGTGTTCATTGTACTTTTCCTATATACCATGGGATATTGGTTGTGTGTAGGGCAGATAACTTTAGTTCACATGTTTTTAGATGGAGGGAAATGGTACTGAAGGAGATATATTCAAGTGATCCTATTTAAAGAGTCCCATCTGTACTGGGACTGGATTTAAATAAAAAGATGCTTAACTCGAGGTGACAGTATAATTGGATTAGATTTGAGGATTTTGTTAAGGATCAAGAGTATATTTTGCATGTACAGACTATATGAATTTTTAGGGACAGGGTGTAGACAGCAGAAAATTACATTTCTTGAAAATCTCTTGAAACATATTTTCTTGTCACATATCCTTCGTTTAAGATATTATTATGATATATTTCCATTGAGAAGTAGGGGTACCTGTGAACTCCACCTTGAATTTGAATGCATTTGTGATCATAACATCAGTGATGCTAGGCCAATGTCTGGGACAAGTTATAAAATGCAAGGTCATCAGCTTAATTGCTTTGTTATTTTATTCTTTACTACTTCATTGACCGAGCAATTTAGGGTGACTGCCTGACTGCTGCAAACATGTTTTTCTTGAGTGTATAAGATACATAGCATAGTAGAAACATAACTCATACAACTATTGCATTATTAGTCATATCCATGTACACACACACACACACACACACACACACACACACACACGCATGGGGGATGGGGTAAGAAGAGTTTGATTCCATTAAGGATTAAGGAGTGGAGGACACATCATAGATGAAATCTTGTAGCAAAACAAAAACCAAAAAGCCCTGCAGAACCAGAAGGCCTACATGTAGTTTGTAGCTCTGCTACTTCCTAAGTACATGTGTGTGAAAATTTACTGAAACTCTGTAAAGTTTTGTTTTCTATGCAAGTTTATAAAATAGGGTGAGTTCAAAATTTAAATAAAATTATTAAAAATTCTTTACAATATCTGATAACAAAACACCCAAGGAAGGCATCTGACTCAAATTGCCAGTAGTTGGAATTTTATGTTCAATGTGTAGTAATACGTTCTGTCAAAATTACACAGATTCAGAATTGTTAGTCTTATAAATTAGTAAGTTCTTTGTTTTCTGAATTTCCAAAGAGAGGCAGGGATACTAAGAGGTATAAATAGTCTTTTTGTTGACTTTCCCAATCTTGTAATTGACGTATAGCATTTTGCTTGAAAGAAAGAAAGAATTCATTCCCATTCATCTGTGGATTTTCCATACTGTTTTCCAAAGTGGTTGCACTAATTTGCAATCCCACCAACAATGTATTAGAATCCCCACTTCTCCACACTCACACCAGCATTTGTTGTTGTGTGTTTTTAATAATTGCTATTCTAAATGGGGTAGGTGAACTATCAGGGTAGTTTTGATTTGCATCTCCCTGATTGCTAATGATGTTGAACATTTTTTCATACATTTATTGGTCATTTGTATTTCTTCTTTTGTGAAGTGTCTATTTAGTTCACGTGCTGATTTTTTGATTGGGTTATTTGTTTCTTAGCAGTGAGTTTCTTGAGTTCTCTATATATTCTAGATATTAGTCCTCTATTGAGGAGTAATTGGCAAAAATTTTCTCCTATTTTGTTGGCTCTCTGTTGAGTTTCTTGATAGTTTCCTTTGCTATCATATGATCTGGTAATACCACTTCTGAATATCTACTCAAAAGAATGGAAACCAAATTACCAGACTAATGCATGAATATCTATGTTTATAGCCACACAACTCACAATTGCCAAACGATGGAACCAGACTAGATGTCCATCAACAAATGAATGGATTACAAAACTATGGGATATGTACACAATGGAATTTTACTCAGGCATAAAGAAGAACAAACTCATGTCATTTGTAGGGAAATGGACGGAACTGGAAAACATTTTGTTAACTGAGATTAGTCAGTCACAAAAAATAAAAAAACTTGGATGTTCTCTCTAATATGTGGAATCTAGGGAGAAAGTGAATCATAGGACAACTCTAGATGAAGAAAGAAAAGCCTTAGATGAGCAAAGAAGAACACCTAACTGAAGATGATGCGGGGGGGAGAGAAACATCCAATGCACAAGATGTACATTTACAAACATATCAAAGTCAACCACTAAGGCAAACATGAGAAGGAGGGAGGGGGGAGGGAATGGGGTAGGAATTAGGGAAGGGTTAAATGAGTGCTGTGTGCATGTATGTCTCTACCAGCTTGTACCTCATTAAGATATATGATTATAATGCACAAATAGAAAAAAAAAAAAAAGAGAGAGAGAATTAATCTTCAAAATGAAATAATTTTATACAAATAATGCTGGGCCTTCTTCAAGAGCCTCAAACAGACATTTTCTTATGTGAAACACCCTAAACTGATACAGTCCCACCAGCATAGCAATGTTGATGCGGAAGGGCAAGAGAAGTCCTGGACCCACATAAATGAGTTGTTTGCCTCTTCTCTCAGATTGAAAGATTTTGATGACTCTCAAAAATGGAATTGTGCATTAAATCAGCCATATAAATTATGAGTCATGCTTCATTTTTAAACTTGTTCTGTGACAGTGTGAATATTATGAATTATTAAGGTGGTAAAAATAAATAATGATAAATGCCATTTCATAAAGATGTGTTTGCTATTATATCATTTTTTCCATGTCCTGAGCAATGTGTTTATGGTTTGTTTTTGCTTCTCTTTGTAGACTAGGAAACTTCTCTTTCTATCTTAAGGGTGACTCCTATTGGTTACAGCCAGTGTGCATTTACTTGCTTTGCTGTGATCTCTATGCATTTCAAGAGGATGGTGGTCTATGCAGCAAAGTATAGTCAGTACTGTCTCAGGGATAAAACTGAAGTCACTACCTTAAGACCTGCAATTGAGTGTAGATTGTTAATTACTGGTTTCTGGACCAAGGCATAGATTTCAGTGTGTTTAAAGTATAGGATGTAGTCAGATGTGAAAAGCTCAGCTTTGTCCATTACCCTGTTAGGTAATTTTCCCCCCACTCCAAATTCTAGTCAATGTTCAATGGCTGAGCATAATAGATCGTGCCTCATTAGCTCCCCTTCTCCTCCTTCTCTAGTGGGAGATTCTACTTGAGTTAAAGCTATTTAACTTACAATATTTGAAAGTTCTGTTGGAATTGTACATGGGGGGCCTATTTACAGGAATGCTGAAAATATCAGTATATCTGAAAGTATAAGATACACTGAAAAGTATCTCATACTCAAGGAATAGATTCTGGATACACAGGCTTGTTCAGGGACACAGCAAAGAACCAATATTAAGTATAGCTGTACATGTGACTCAGTCTCAAATATCAGACATTCATTTCCAATGGTTTGATAAAGGAGGGTATTTGCTGAAAGATCATATGCCAGAAAGGTCTGAATATCTGGTTTTAGACATGGATTGAGCTAATAATCAAAGAATATCATTAGAAAATATTTTATCTCAACTTCTGAGGTCTGACTTTAGGGATTTAGGCTTCATTTGAATGGTCTACATTCCGGGTCATAACTGCTGAAAAAAATCTTTTTCAAAGCATAATGTTGCACTTTTTACATACTCTTACCAGCTTGATACAGTATTTTAGCCTCTTTCCAAGGTCACTCATATCTGCCATGTTGTTAATCCCTGGGACACTTCCACTTGACATCTCAGAATTATTCTAATTAAATGATGGCCACCAACTTATTAAAATATTCTTTTCTTCCTTGCTTTTGTGAGAACTTGCTTTATTTACTCATACCTCACTTGTTTCTTCTTAGTCTATTATGTTGGCCCTTCCTATTCTGTTATAACTATACATGGCTCAAGTCAAATCCTTGAGCAAACTTGTTTCTTATCCATCTCTATGTATGTCCTAGTTGATGTTATTTACTTACACAACTGTGACAGGCCACTTCTAAGATATCCCCCAATAAATCTCTGCCTCCTGATATTCATACCCTTGAGTAATCTTTTAACCTTGACTGTGAGCTGGACTTAGTGACATATTTCCAACAAATAGAGTTTGTCAAAAGTGATGGAATGCCATGTCTAAGATTATATTACAAAAAAACAGGCTTCTATCTGGAGTGTGTTATTGCTTATACTTGCTCCCTCTGAGGGAAGCCAACTGCCTTTTAGAGAGTTATTTGTCAAGGAACTATAGGAAAGTTTAGTATAACAACTTATGGCCAACTGAATCTTGCCAAAAAAAAAAGGAATGACTTTGGAGATGGATACTCACCTAGCTGAGAACTCAAATGAGACCACAGCCCTGAGCAACAATTTGACTGCAACCTTAAGAGAAATTATGAATTAGTCACACACAGGTTCCTGATCAACAGAATCTATGAAATAATAAGTACTTATTTTTTAACCTGGTATGTCTGGGGCCAGTTTATCATGTATCAGTAGGTAACTAATACAGTTACCTTCTCATATCTTCAAGTCTGCATCCATGAATTCAAGGAACATAGATTAAAAAAATGTTGGAAAAATTGTGTTTGTACTGAACATGTACAGATATTTTTGTCATTATTTCATAGATGTTATTATTTTCATAGAATTTATACTTTATTATGGATTATAAGTAATCTAGAGATGATTTAACATATACATTAGTATGTGTGAGGGTTATATTAAAATACTATGCTAGCCAGGCATGGTGGCCCACGCTTGTAATCCCAATACTTGGTAGGCTGAAATCAGAGGATCAAGGTTTGAGGCCAGCCTCAGGGACTTAGTGAGGTGCTCCGCAACTTAGTGAGGCTATGTTTCAAAATAAAGAATAAAAAATAGGGCTGGGGTTTAGCTCAGAGGTAGAATGCCCCTGGGTTCAATCCCTAGTAGTAAAAAAAAAAAATACTATGCTATTTTATGAGAGAGACTCTAGCTTCTATTGATTTTGGAATCAGCAAGAGGTCTTAGAACTAACTGCGAATACTGAAGGAAGATTGTATAATGACTTTAAATATTAACTATGTGCTGAAGATTTTGAAATCTCATCTCCATGATTCATTTCCTCTCAGAACTAGACACTTCAATATTTACTGTTTGTTTTATATTTATATTGAGGTTTATCCCAGCTAAAATGAACTTTTATTTTTTTCCAGTCCCCCAAACCAGACTCTTCTAGGTCAGTAAGTGACACCTATATCTGCTCAACTGCAAATAAAACAAACACAATATATGCTACTCTATTTTTTTCCCCAGTTACTCATGATATCCATCAATAGCCATTTTTTCAACTGTATTTTAAAATTTGCATACTTTCCTCCGTGTCATTCACCCTTCTTCATCTTCTCAGCCAGACTCATTCATGCACTGGAGCTATCTGACACACCTTGTGAGTGCTGATAGTTGAATCTTCAGGAATTTGGTGAACTAGTTGTTTAATCTTTGATAGCAAACACTGGGAAATGTTTGATTACAGAAATTAGCAAGTCTACAAATCCTATCTTTGCCTAGTAGGTTGTTAAACCTCTTCCAGAATACTACTGACTCAACTAGATTCTTAACTGGCCATCCTGTATCTGTTTTTGAACTCTCTTTCCAGCTTAGTTTATTACTACCACAATAGTCATGGTGATGGTTTTGAAGATTCAGATTATACTATTCCACTGCTTAAAACTACCCAATGTCTTCCCATTATATTTTTGTGGTGGCATTGCTCAGCTTGCCCCTGTGGTTTCTAGCTCATCCCTGCTTAACTTCATGAATTTCAGTGTGTCCTTTCTCATCCCTATTTTATGCCCATGTTTTTCTTCTCAAATGCCTCCCTGATGACCTCAGGATTGGAGCCAGACAAAGAGGCAACAGCCAAACACACTGTTAAACCAGCTCCCACAATTGTATTAAGACTTCATTCTCTATATCAGTCCTAATGGTTCTGCTTCTCTAATTAAACCCTCACAATTCAGAATGAAAATTAATGTTCTTGCAGCTTATAAACTGCCTGGTCATCCATTTCTGACCTTGGAATAACCACTCTCTCTTGAACCCTGCTATTATCACACTGCATGCCTTTCTGTTTCTGGAACAGATAATAATTTTCACCACTTCAAGCCTTCCCTGCTCCCTCTGCTTGATCTGACTGCTTCCTTCTTTTCCTTGAGCTTTGAGTTCAAATATCATCTTCTAAGGAAAGATTTACCAGATAGTTCAATTTTCCATATGAACTGAAGCCTATTGTAATTTTTTTCCAAAGTCCCAGTCAGTCTTTGATATTTTTGCTTCATTTATTTGGTTGTTTATTATCTTCTCTCAGTAAAATCTAAATGCTTTCAAAGTGCACATCCTTCTAGCTTGACTGATATAAATGCTCAGACAATATTTGTTCAATGCATGTTAATAACATCTGTGTGCTTGTTTTACATTTTGTGCAAAACAGAATGAAGGTGATTGTTCATCTGAATTCCTCATAGAAAAAACACAATATTTCTTGGTAAAAATGGCTTGATGAGTGCTTGGGACAAAGGGAATGAAGAGATACTTGAGTGAGGGGAGTTGAGAGAAGAGGGGAAAAAAATCATGTTATGTTGTATATTATATTTTCTGAGATTCCTTCCCATGTCTTCCTTAAAGATATAAAATTGATTGAAAATAACTCCCCGACCCAACTTAGAGTTGACTTATTGAATGTTTCATTCATGATAATTTAGAAGCAAAACAAAACTTAGAGATATTGGAACCCCAGAAGGAGTCACAGAAACGAAGCCTCTCAATATTAAAAATTTTATGCAGCAATTTATATCCTTATACAACCAGGGCTTTGGGAATATTAAGGGGTATTCAGTAATTCTCCTGTGATAGGTAGGCCTCAATTAACATCTTCATCTCCAAAGGTCAGGAAGGCACCTTACCTTAATAGTTAAGAGGTCAACTTTAAGTGTCCAAATTACCAAGTTCTTTATACTCCCTGTGTCTAGTTTCCTTATCTAGACTTCAGGGCTAATCACAGTACAGTACCTATTTCATAGTTACATTGTGAGAACTAAATATATGAAACTACTTAAAGCACTTAGAATTATGTCTAATACATAATCATTTATTGTGTTAGTAATTATTTTAACCTGGATTAATATGAGTGCCTTTTTTCTCCAATTAAAATACATGTACCTTGAAGTTAAATATTATGCATTATAGTTCTGTTTCTATAGCACAACATATGCTTATTAAATTACATTTTGAAATCAGCTTCACTGGCATTGATACTTGTAATTAGTTATGCCCCCAAACATTTTTTCACATGTGTCATAAGGGAATATTCTGTGTTTGGGATAAATTTATGTGTCTGAAGAATTTTTCACTATAAAAATTAATTCTGGTATCATTTAGATGATGACTCCCTTTTTCAAAAATTTAAACATTTTAATTATTATTATTATTAAAAGGATTGATAATACTTTTATGTATTAACCAAATTCAGAAGATATAGAGGATATCACAGTGATATAATCATCCTGCCTTCCATGGTGGTTGCCCATGTGTTCATTTCTTTCTTTTGACTAGGTGATTACGGCTACCCTTTAGAGAAAACCTGAGCCTCCCGAGAGTATTCAGTGACTGTTAGGCACAGATGTTTGCTTCCCCGACTCAAACAATGATCAGTTGACTTTAGAGGTACAACATTATGTCTCCACGTTCTCTTCCTGACTCCTGACAAGGAAAAATAGCCAGCAAAGGCATCAGAGGTCTTACTCTGCTCTGAGCATATACAAAAATAAAAACATCAGGAAACTCTGCAATTTTTAAGCCAGCTACAGTTTCTAAGTGAGCTTTTTAGTTAAACGATTGAAAGAATTTTGGTAAGCTTACACAGAAAGAATTTTTAAAAAAGGTATATATACTTAGATGTTAATAATTATGCACTACCATTTAAATTGCTTCTGAACAATATAAATCATGATATGTGAAATGGTAATATTAAAAATGCAGAAGAGTAAATTCAAAACACAAGCTAATTATAACATGCTAGAATTTTTTTTTCCAGTAGAAGCCTCTACATATTGGGGTAGGATAATTTCATTGTCTTATCTGTACTGTTTTCTACAAACTGAAATAATAGTCATCTGAATAGAAATTTTTAGTCCCTTAATTTTACCCCCTGGACATAAAGGAACTACATATTCATTGTAAAAATTCTGGAAAATTCTGAAACTGCCAATTTCACCATCTATTAGTTACCATTATCTTCAAGAATTTCTACACTTGTGTGCTTGTGCATTCCTGTGTGTGTGTGTATGTATGTATGTATGTGTGTGTGTGTGTGTGTGTGTGTGTACTTAAAAACTTAGTAAGATCTTCTGCAACTTAGTGAGACCCTATTTCAAAATTTAAAAAATAAAATAAATAAATAAAAGTAAAATATGACTGGGGGTGTAGCTTAAAGTCACCAGCAGATAGGACAGCTTTTATATATTTATTAATTATTGATACCTTACAGAGAGTGGCTATTTTCTCTAGAATGTTATAATTGGGAAAAAAATGTGCCATGGAGGTGCAGTTTTTTTTTACTGAATCATAGAAGGCTTTTCTAGCAGGTCTTACCAATTTACAGTTATAATAACAGGTTAGGTTTCTCCTTCACTTTCCTCTCTTGATATTAAATATTGCTTTAAAAGTCTGCTAACAGCCAGGGGTGTTGGCACATGCCTCTAAACCCCATACTTGGGAGGCTGAGACAGGAGGATCACAGGTTTGCATCCAACTTCAACAGCTTAGCAAGGCACTCTGTAATTTAGTGAGACCCTGTTTCAAAAAAAAAAAAAAAGGGCTAGAGTTGTACCCCAGAGGTAGAAAGTCTCTGGGTTCAATCTCCAGCACCACAAAAAAGTGCTAACTTAATATAAGACCAAGTGTCATGATATTTTTGACTTAATTTATATTTGTTTGATGATCACCATCAGAAAGATGGAAGATTTTCATAGAAAGGAACCTAAACATAGAATTAAGTTGTCAAAACTGTTGAATGTCATTTGCATCTCACTTTCTTTTTTTATTTATCTATTTTTTAATTTTATTTTTTAATTGGTGCATTGTAATCATACATGTTTGTTAGGTACAAACTGATAAAGGCATACATGCACACATTTCTCATTTAACCCTTTCTCAATTCCTGACCCACTCCCTTGCCCTCCCTCCTTCTCAGGTTCAGCTTAGTGATTGACTTTGATATGTTTGTGAAGGTACATCATGTGCATTAGGGTGTCCTGTCTTGTATAGCACTGAATACTTGTTCATAGTTAAGTGGCCAGAAAATCTTAAAGACTAAAAAATAACATTGAAGTTTTAATGCAAGAAAACTTTGTAAATCCATTATTAAGAAATGTCTATAACATAAGCTACTTTTGTTATTGTGTGCTCCTATTGTATATTCTAAGTTTGTTAAAGGAGAGTGCTTTTCCTATTTTTTAAGTTCTTTTGCTAGTTTTAAATGCTGTGGCTTTGATCAAATCATTGAATCTTTCTCTTTTTCATTAAAAATGGTTGCTGTATTTCTATGTAGGATTGTTTGAAAATCAAACTAATCAACATATATGATAGCACATCAAAAAATGCTGCTTTAAAAACAGAAATGAGAAAGAGCTTAGTATATATATATATATATATATATATATATATATATTTTTTTTTTTTTTTTTTTTTTCAATTCTTTTTATAAACCTCTTTTGCCTTCTCCTGACAGCAGCTTACCCAGCCTGCCCTCCTTTTCCTAAGGCCATTCAGGTGTAATGAGGGAATGATGGCTTCTTTTCACTGCCTTCAGACAGAAACTGTACAAAGCCAACAAAGAATTAAGGTCTTGACTTCTGATCTCCTAAGAAGATTACTAGAAAGCTCTGGGAAAGCCCTTAACTGAGAGCCAGGGCATGCAGCTGAATGGAGATGCCACTATCTGCTGGAAGAAGATGTGCTTGTTAGCCTCATTTTAATTCCAGAATCCTTACTTTAAACTTTAATCACAAAATCCTAGAGAACACAGAGCTTAAAATACATTCTATAAACCTTAGAATGGAAAAAAATGTCAAGGATATAACCCTCTTCCCTCTTTCCATTCAGAAGCAGTAAAGGAATCAGAGGCAATGTCATGGAGGTTTATTGGTTATGCATTTTTAAGAAAAGATCTTTTATCCCATTTCCTATGCTGAATTGTGGAAAGAAGTAACATGACAGAAAGTCCACTGAAAACGCCAGAGAAATTGGGGGAGCCAGTTTCAGCCCACAGAACTGTCACCTGGCCATCCTTGACCTGTTCAAAAGGAAGCCCATTGGTGAGAAGGCTGGAGTATAGCACGTCTGACAGCGGCATCCTAGAGTCCTTCTACATGACCCCGGGGCTTCCAGAAGGGGTGTGGAAATGACCAAGAGACATGGATGCCTGTAAGATAGTGTCTGTGATGTACTGGTCCCCTACAACAGGAGGTTGTAGGACCAGAGCGAACATAACTAATCTTAGTTGAGTCAGATGACATAGTCAGATAGGTAGGGTAATAAAGTACCACCCAGCAGAGGCCAGAAGTGACAGAAAACCATCCTGGATTAAATGTAGAGAGATATTGCATATACAAACAGACAATGCCCTAGACTAAACGTAATAATAAAACGCTGACCCATGGCCTTTGTAGCAACCAGTCTGTGAGGTCAAACCACAATCTCTATAGCAAGTAGCCCCAAAAGGTTAGGATTTGAGTCAATAACTACATGCTTTCTTAATTCCTGCTCTGACTCCCTCCCCATTAGTAATTTAAAAAGAAGCCAAATGTGCTCCCTAACCAATTATACACAATTCCTGCTTCAATTCAACCCACTCTAGCTTCCTCATGCAGGCAGCATCCATGGCGGGAACAGCCAAACCCTTCCCTTTCCTCCACTGTCAAGCTTCCCTGGTATCTGCCTTTGAGACACTGTGAAACAGGTATGATAGATGACCCCCATACTTCAGCAAGCTCTGAACAATAGCTTCGCTTGTTTCCATGTGGATAGTCCTTATTTCTACAATGTACAATCCCTTTCGAAGGCCACACAATTATAGAGGGGCTTTTTCCAAGTCAAGATGCCACCTAGGAATAAAGCAAGAATGGGTGGGAGAACCCTAAACCGACTAAGAACCAACCCAGAGAAATAGGTTTAAATCAAATGAGACTAAGTTTTTGCAGTTGTAAGATGTTTTCTCAAACTAGGCAGAAATGGGAAGTTTTGAGTTAAGTGTAGATAAAAAGAGATTTTATATTTGCTTTTATTTTTTTTTTATTGTTCCAGGAGTATAAAGTGAATGGCTGAGTACAATAATATGTTGGATAAAATATTTACTGTATTGAATACCATTGCCCTTGAAACTTTTTTTTTAGGTACTGGATATAGAACCCAGGGTATTTCTACTTCTGAGCTACACCCCCAGCCCTATTTTATTTTATTTTTTTTATTTGAAAATAGTTGCCAAGGCTGAAATCAAAACTGCCCCCCTTCTCTCTCAGTCTCCCAAGTACTGGGATTACAGGCGTGTACCACCATACCCACCTCCTTGTCACTTATTTTTATTTAAGATTCATTTTTCATTTACTCGTTCCTTAATAAAAAACTTACCAAGATTTTATTATCTTCTAGATACCACAGGTACAAAGATAACTAATGAAAATGCCTCATAGGCTTGCAGCTCTAGTGGGGACGCAACCTTTTCCAGCTATACACCTGTGAGAGAAAAATGTGCTAATGTTATTATTATTTTTATCAGAAGTTACTTACTGTAGACCACATGGGTATTACAAGAAAAGGTGGTGTCCCCAGGTCTACAGGGACCACTGAACTCTTCTCTTACATGTGTCTGGTCAGCTCCAATATCTAAAACTTTTAGAAAACACTTTTTTTTTCTCTCAATAGGTACTAGTGCAAAAGAATATATAAACTCTGGGTTCCAAATCTCTTATCTGAATAACTCAGCACTTAAGTTGTCAGTCAGTTCAGCTCACAAGCATTTTGAAAATGAATTTAAGATGAAAAGCAATTTAAAGAGTTATTTCTTGAACCTACTGTATTTAATCAACAGTAGCAGTCCAAAATAATTAGGAAACAGATATGTAATTTACATAAAAGCTGCTAAAGCAGATGTTTTTGAAAAGTGCAATTTGCTTCTTATAGAGCATTGAGAAATTTAAATTGAGGAGTTGGAGACTGTGTTCCTTTTTATTCCAATGTATGTTTGCTTCATCATGTGCTGTGGATTGCCTTTCTCTTGAAACACCTTTTTTTTTTTCTTCTGAGAATGATTTCATGTCTTTAAATAGGCTTTATGTGTTTGAGCACCTTATCAATGTTAGGGAGTTTGGGCAGGAATGACCAAGGGACTTGTAGGTGTACAGGGGAGGAAAACAAGTAATGGTTCCATTTAGATATTCTTCCTTCAAAGTTTTGCACGCATTTCACTAGATATACTCAGGCATTTGATGATTCTTGATGCTGTTGTAAAAGGCATCATATAGTAAATTCCATTTTTATTTATTTATTGATATATAAAAATAAAAATTGATTATTGTGTATTGACCTATTATACCATATCCTCGCTATATTCACTTATTAACTCAGTAGATTCTTTTGAAATACAGTAGGTGCAAATCATGTCATCTGTCAATCATGATAGTTAATTTTTTTTCTGTTCTTATGGATTTTATGTATTTTTTATTGTCTCATTGTGCTAGTTAGGAGTTTTAATGTGATATTGAGTAGAATTCATAGTGGTTGGTATCTGTAGGTTTTTTCTTTTTTTGTAGGCTTAAGAACATTTTTTTCTGCAGCTATTACTTTTATAGGTATTATTTATCAGATTAAGAACAATTTGCTCTTCTCTTAAGTTTGGAACGGTCTAGAAATTTTAAGCAGAAAGGGTCATAATGATGCACTTACAAAATACTATGCTTAAGTAATGCTGTGTTTATAAAATTGCTGGAAGCCCTGGAGCAGTTGGATTTGGGAGGCTGACACTGGAGCTATTGATTTCAGGAACACATTAAAGTGTGTATAATGCAGGGATCAGGAAACTGTTGCTGGTATACCTCGTAATACTCATGTCTCCATTGCCTTACTCTCCAGGAGAACTAGCAGCAAGATGAAGGCTTCTGCCTCATGCCTGTTTTCCTAATGTCCCTTGAGTACTTCTAAGAAACAAATTTACAGGCTGCAAGTAGAGGTGAAAATGCCATCTTTTTTAGTATAAAAGACATGTGGAAGGAGGTGTAAAATGTACTGGGTAAACACCATTGACCTATGGGTAATATCCAGCACCATCTATTACTTTGACTTCTCAACATTCATTCATCTATCCTTTTCAATTCTAAATTGGTCAATTAGCAGAAACAATAATCAAATGCTCTGGATCACACAGACCAACTTTCCTTTGTAAGAAGGAAGCCAAACTCACTCTTTTCTGCACTGAGCCTTCCAGTCACTTTGTCTCTGGATGAGTAATGTTCATTATTCTTATACTTTATTTATTGTCCTAACTTCATATTTTGATAGATGTAGCAATTTATAAAATTAACTACCATCAATGCATATATTAGTTACAATGTATATGGATATGGAAAAATTAAAATGTAGGTAGTTGCCTCCATCTTCAATGACACCACAGTTGGGTTCTCTTACTTCCTTTCCTTGCTACTCATTCAGATACCTTTTATCATCAGCCAATACTGTAGATGGTTTAGGTTATTTCCTGGCTGTGGGGACACATGGCTCACATTCCTTAAGGATCCCAGTCCTGTTTGATTTATATTGAATTGTGGTAGCCTCCTGTAAACATTTAATATTGGGCCTGACAAACTTAGGAAGCTTCAAATATTAACTGTGTCTTCCACATCTGACTTTGTTCAATACGGTTATTTCCTTGTGACAGTCAGAATCAAACTCTCAAGGCACTCAGTCATCTTTTTTATTGTTGTTGGTTTGTTGACATAAGGATACAAAAATGACCAGGCAGCTGTCTTACTTTTCAGTTCAGTGGAATAATTGTTCTCACACTAGGAGGTTATCAGATTTCCAAAACCTTAAAATGTGTCAACCCAGAGTCCTCTGGACAGGAAATAAAATTGTTTGATGTATTTATCACATCCAATACTGAAAGATAGTATTCTCATCTCTACCTCTTGAGTCCAAATTCCATGTGCTCTTGCTATCTCAGTAACCTCAAAATAAATTGATAACTGTTTCAAAGCAAACTGAAGCATCAAAGGAAACAACCACCAGGCTGAGTTCTTAAAAAGACCTCGAAGTCCAATTGCTTTGATATGTTACGGTATGTTTTCAGACAGTCTGTTGCCATATTTATGATGTTTAATAAGTCCCCCTAGCCAGATGCAATATTTAGTATTTTGTAAGGTACTAGGAATGAAGATGGACAAGGTGTTCATTAAGCCTCCCCCACCCCTCGCCAATTGTTGATGTTGATGGCAGTGAAGGCACAGTGGGGAGGCTAAGGAACTCCATATCTGGACTCAACTACAATGAGGAAAACTCAGTATGTCCTCGGTGGGGTTTTTCACTTTCTTTTCCTCAAGCCTGCTTTGCCATTATATCTAGAGTATGTCCAGATCATTAGATTTCTTGGGAACGATCTTACCAATGTAGCATATCAGTAAGATGATAGTGGTCTCTGAGGACTAAATTATGTCACAGTTCAAGAGGGCTCATGTGGTCTTGAGGTAAGGCTGGCGATGGTATTGTCCTTGCCAGGTGAAAGGAAAGTGATTCTGATGTTCTGTGTTCACTGAGATAGAGGGATTTTTTTTTTCTGATACTGTATTAGCTTCCTATCACTGTGACAAAATACTTGAAATAAGACACTTAAAGGATGAACAACTTATTTCAGTTTATAATTTCAAAGTTTTCAGCTTGTGAAAATATAATTGTATCTTTTCTGTTAAAGGAGTAGCTTAACTTAAACTACCTTTTTGTAACCTGGTAGGGACTTACATTCCTTTGCAAAATTAGGCTCTCTTAAGAGATTGCAGGTGTCGACCCTCCCCCATCTTCCCCTGTAGTTATCCTGGAAGAATATGAAGCTGTAACTTCTACCAATAGCAGTTCATTGCAGAAGGAACTTTTTATCAGGGATATAAGACCCATTGTTTGTGAGGTGTACTCTTGCATACCTGGAAGCACCCTTTTTTGCAAAAAAGTAAAATTGCCTTGCCAATTTTCAAACATGTGCCTTTTGGGTGCCATGAAAATTTATTTCTAACGAGCTCATAGTAGTTTGGCCCCATTGCCTCTGAGACAGGGGTGAGGAGCATATCATGGCAGAGAGAACCCTCTGGATGGAAGAAACCATTCACCTCATGGCAGCGGGAAGCAAAACAAGAAAGGAAGAGGCAAGGGTCACAATGTCTCCTCAAGGCTGCCTTAGCCAACATTCTCCCTGCTATAATTGAAATGACTGACCACACGATTTAGAGGAAGTAATATTTATTTGCTCACAGTTTCTTGGCGATTCCAAACTCAGTCCTTGTGAGGCCAGGGTCTGAAGCTTAGGGCATGGCAGCAGGAAGCAGAGACAGGGAGAGAAGGAAGCTCTGATTTCACATCATGGAGGCCAGAAGCGAGAATGAGCAAGCAAACAAGGAATTCAAAGACACGGATATAATTCCTAAGGCCACATTCCCAGGGGCCTGCCCTTTCTATCCACATCCTACCAGCCTAGGTTACCACCCAGATAAATCAACCCTCATGAGATTAAAACCCTCATGACTCTATTACATGAACTCAGAACATCAATAAATGAGCTCTTTAGGGACAATTCTATATCTAACTATAACGAAGGGAGTGCTCAAGTAACTTGCTCCTGTTAACAAGGCCCTCCTTCCTAAAGGTTCCACCACCTTCCAGTAGTGCCATAGGCTGGTGACCAAGTCTTTAGTACATGGGCCTTTTGGAGAGTGTTAAGATCCAAACCATAACAGATATGTAGCTGCATACCAGTCTCCAGAACTATTTGCTATACTGAGGATTGAACCCAGCGGCATTTTACCTCTGAGCAATACCCCCGGCCCTATTTTTACTCTTTATTTTGAAAAGGGTTTTACTAAGTTGCAGAGGGCCTCACTAAATAGCTGAGGCTGGCTGCGAACCTGGATCCTTTTATCTCAGGCTCCCAAGTACTGGGATTACAAGTGTGCGCCACCACACCTGACTTCCAGAAATATTTTGAACAAAAAGATTATACTTTAAATAGCAGTAGCTGAAATTAAAGTCACAGTATGGTTATGATTTGAGAATTCTTTGTCATTTTCAGACATCTATCCAACCTCTAATAGGCCAAACAAGTGAAGTAACTAAGTATCTAATAGAAATCATCACTTATTTAGCTTGGATGGCACTGATGGTGGCATCATTTGACCACTGAAGATTCTATACCGCTTTAATTTTAGTATTTGATAGAAAGGGGCACTTTCATGGAGTGTTCTTGATTTTCTAATCATGGTCTCACACCATGGATCAGAGGGACAATATGTTAACTCTTCCAACCACTGAGCAAACCCTATTTCAACTATGAACTCTGATATTGGGGGAAGCTTATGGGGTAGCTTTTTAGAATCACTTAACTTTTAAAATTAATTATAAGATATCTTTATTGGTGCATTGTAGTATTACACCACAATGTAGTTCAGAGTGATAGGGCCATACATGCATGCAGCATGTGGTGAGCTTCCTCTGGCTCCTTCCCCTCTCCTTTCTCTTCCTTGTGCATGATATTAAGATTGGCAATGATAATTTCACATATAAACATAATATCAATAGAAGTGTTTCTTTCATTAATTTTCCCCTCACCCCAACTCTTCCCTAGGCCCCCCTCCATCACTCCACTGTGGTATCTCCTCCATTATCTAAAGTTCAGCTTGTATCCCTATTATTCTCCTAGCTTCCACATATGAGAGAAAACATATGACTCTTCACTTTCTGTGACTGGCTAATCTCAATTAACATAATATTCTCCAGGTCCATCCATTTACCTGCAAATAACATAATTTTGTTTTTGTTTATTGCTGAGAACTCCATTGCATGTATAATTTTGTTATCCATTCATCTATTGATGAATACCTAGGTTGGTTCCATAATCTGTCTGCTGTGAATTGCGCTTATACAAACATGAATATAGAACTATAGAAGAGTTCCTATTTCCCTGCATCCTCACCAACATTTATTGTAGTTTGATATCTTGATGGTTGCCATTCTGATTGGGGTCAGATGGAATCTCAGTGCAGTAGATTTGCATCTCTGATTGCTAATGATGATGGCTTAACATAAATTTATTGGCCATTTGTATTTATTGTTTTGTGAAGGGTTATTTAGTTCAATTGCCCATTTCTTAATTACCTTATTTGTTTTTGTAGTAGAATCAATTTATTATGAAGAAAAATTGGCTTCATGACTGCATGACTCACCTAATCCACTTAACATGCAAGTCTGACCAGTACATGGAGCATTATTTGAGGTAGACTGACCTAATTCTTCCTCTTGTATAGCTGGAATCACTTTCACTCCAGAGCAATGCACAATGGCATAGAAATAAGATCTGGATAAAGGGCTCTGATTCTTCACTTAGTAAAATCAAATGTAACCTCATTTTCCTAAACCTAGACTTTATGACTTTCTGTTCAGAACATACATATCTTCCTTTTCCTTTTTTCTTAAAAGCTGTGCATCAATTTAAGTCATAAGTGTTAGTTTTCTATGATTTCATAGCAGGTTGCCAAAAGCTTAGCCACTTAAGATAACACACATTTATTATCTTAGTTTCACTGGGTGAGGAGACTGGGCATGGTTTAGGTAGATGCCATAAAAATAACAGCCAAGCTACATTTTCATCTATAAGCTGAACTGAGGCACAATTCACTTAAAAATTGATGAAGGTGTCAGTAGACCTTCTTGTGGCTATATGCCTGAGGGCCTCCGTTTTTTTTCTGGCTACTAGCTGCACATTACTCCCAGCTCCTGAATACTGTCATATTTTCTTGAGATGAAGACTTTTCCAACGCAACCATGTATTCCAAGATCACAATAAGATGCTCTAGCCTCTCTTCTAAGAAGACAGCATGTATGTATGAGTGTGTGTAGTAATCATGGGCATGACTTCCCATAATTTGCCATATAATGTGTAATCATGAAAGAGACTTATATTATCTTTAACTTAGTCTATTTGTTGGAAGCAAGTAACGGGTCCCATGCACATTCAAAGGGAAGTGATTGAACAAAGGCATGTATACCAGGAGGTGAAAATCACTGGGATCACCTTGGGGGTCTTTCTTATATAGACTCATGTTGAATTAGTCATTACAAAAGATCAAGGCATGTCATATGTAGCTGGTGATTAGGACATAAAGATGGGGTGGGCTTACTTTCAGTTAATAAGTAGGAGGCTGGGTCTGGTGACATTCTGTGTACCCAGAGAATTTGACCTGGAGAGAGCAGGGCAGGAAAAAAATCAAATCTAGAATGGACAGAGATTCTATGGTTTGAACTTCTTCTGGTGCCAAAGGAAGATGCACCCAGGCTTTCTTGCCTTTCTCAGGCAGAAGGAAAAGAGACAGGGGCAGGTTTAAAGGCTGCCAGCAATTATAAACAAATGCAATCATACTCTTTGTCATAGTATCACAATGTTATTGCTCTGCCTGAATTTCATGATAGTAACTGCATTTTCCTTGTTTCTGGTAGTTGAAAGCCACTGTTGCCATTCATGGAATTCATTATACCTACCAAAATCAGGGAGTCCATTTAAATGGCAACATCTCTTCCCATGAAAGTCTGTGCTACAGAGGATGACCAACTTTGTATTTTTCAAGGATGTTGGAGCTTCCCTTCCCAGTGTTTATCAATGCTTTGATAAAGCAAGTGTTCTGAGTCACACTGCATGGTGAGTGAATAGATCTTACATGGTAAATTCATGGCAACAATCCTATCTTCCTAAACCTTTGAAATATTTCTTCTATGTTTCACCAACAATGTTCTGAAACCTCAATTCTAATGTTGGGCAAAAGTTAAGTTCCAGTTTTATGCAGTGAATTGAGGGAATATTAAAACCATGCCCATGTGCTTTATTAAACATGTTCAAACCACAATGTCTGATCAGACTATCTGTATAGATAATTTTGATGTAATCTAAATTTATGTTCTTCATTTCCTGGATTATTACCCTTTGAATCCATTTTTACATATTTTATCCAAGCTTTTACAAATATTAGTAAAAAATAATTTAGCTTTCTTGGCTCATAAGTTTTTTTTTTTGTTTTTTTTTTGTTTTTTTTGTGTGTGTGTGTGTGTGTGTGTGTGTGTGTTGTGCTGGAGATTGAATCCAGGGGTGTTTTGCCACTAAGCTACATTCCCTGCCCTTTTTATTTTGAAACAAGGTCTTGCCAAATTGCCTATCCTTGCCTCAAACTTGTAATCCTCCTATCCCAACCTCCCTAATGCTAGAATTTATGTGTGGACCACTGTGTCTGGATGATTCATAGTTTTAGAACAAATTTAGCTCTTGGTTGAAGTAAATATTTTAAGGATCATATGATATCTGTGATAATGCAGTAAATAAAAATATATAAACTATATAGTTACAATGTATAATAGAGGAAGAGTAGGGACTTTGCATTGAACAAAATCAAGTGAAGATTTCTTTATGACAGAATAATACAAGAACCTATATGTTTGCTAAGGTGCCAAATGAATGACCAAGAAGAGTAGATATATAATATTATCTCTACATATCTGACAATGGGACTTATTTTTTCCTGATAAATTTATAGCTACTTACAAACAATGAAATACTGAAATGAAGAGTGCTAGGTTGTAAAGAGACCATATTTTAGCCTTCTTTGTTCACTATCTGATTTGGAGAACCCACTTTACCTACATGTATTTTCTTTCACCTGCAGAGTGTGAATTACATGGAAAATCCTGTTCACCTAAACCTACATAACTAGAAATGTTTCTGAAAGCAGCTATAAAATGATTTTTCTTGATTTTTATCCACATGAAATATTTTTTCCTGAAATATTTTAATAATAATAAGCAGAGATGGACAGAAAATTTGATATTTGGTGAGTTTTGTATTATATATAAGGGACAGGAAAACCTTTCCACATTTGGAGATAATTCAATTACAGAGAACCAAGGGCAAGTAAAACCTTAAATTATTTTTCTCAAGGCTTTACTGACTTAATATTTGACCTGTTTATACTCTTTCACAATTTAATCCATATGCTGGGATAATGTACTTGAAATCAGTAAATTGATTTGTAAGAATTGTTTGAAGTCTTAAAGCTCTTTGAATTCTCTTTAATCAGCTAAAAATTTCTTTCCTTTAGATACTGAGGAGTATATTTTTGTCTAAATTAAATCAACATAACGTATTTCTACTCACTTGGCTTAGGAAATAAGACCCTGACGTGATTCTGAGTAGTCTCTTGTAAATTCTTTTATTTCCCTTGCTTGCTTACCAGAATAGGCATTTCTTTTTATAAACTTCTCAGTAAAACTAGTTGTAAAAACCCTTTCCTGAATTAATCTAGAATGAGAGAGTCTTCAGCTTGTTAAGGAATTTAGAGATTGTTGAGTGAAATAGACTTCTATTAAAGATAAGGAATGTAAAATCTAGGGAGAGTAAATGAGATTCCAGGTCATGCAGCTAGTTAGTAAAAAAAAAAAAAGTTAAAATTAGGATATAACTCTCTCTACCATGATTTTGTGAATATTGCCTATTATGGACAAGTAATTCCCTCAGCTATTAAAATATCATTTCTCTCCATAACCTTTTTTTTTCATGATTAATTGAAAACTAGAGATTTTAACACAGAAGCTTTCTTATTCTTAAATTTATATGTGCATTTTAAAACAGAGGTCAATATTAATGTTTAATAGTGGCATTTATAGTCTTTACATTAGATTAGGTCATGTATTCCCAAATTTTAGAGGACAAATCCAGTTTGTGTAGTATCCTTACTCTAACCAGCTGAACATCCCATTGTCCACATTTTGATTGAAATGACAGAAAGACTTACTATGCCTGATAAAGTCCTCAATTCTTACTACCAACTTTGGATTGTATCTAATAGGATCTGAGGGAGAAGAAAACTCATTATGGGCCTCCAGAGTCTTCGCAAAGCGTGACCTCTTCTGAGAAGCGTGATTGTGAGAGGGAAAGGCATGCTAAGATGGAGGTTGTTTCCAGCTCCCTTGATGTTTGTAAAACACCTATGTTAAGAGCCAGGGTTTATCCAGGGAAGGAAAGAGCTATAACTAGTTTCATCAGTATATACAAAATTAGACTGAAGAAATGAACTTGAATAAATAAAGCAAACTGGAAGGACTATTATTATAAAGCTTTTCTTATAAATAACTATATTTTATTATTCTCATAATATATTCTTCCTTGTAGTACAAGATGCTGGAGGCACATAATGGTGTTTGTTTGGTCCAATCTTTTTTACAGACATGGCAGATGATAATGGAAATTAACATTTTAGAGAGAAAAGATTTCTGATTTTATTGGGAGTCAGAATTGGATGATCCAAGGAAAACATTTCCCTGGAGATCTTTCTGAAACTGTCTTTTTCTATCTCATGAGCAGTGGTGTCAGGCCAAGCCAAATGCTATTTTGTTAGTATAGTTGGAACCAGGAACAACACATGGGTGGTTGTATTTTCTATTTATTCCTTGTGATGGGATTTGGGCTAGAATGGAGTGTTTGTGGCACTGAGGTGCTTAATTGGAGATGTACACATATTCCCAAAACTTCACTATCTTCTTATGTCCACTGTCTAATTCTCTCAAATGTGTATGCTTGAGTTAAAATAACCTAAATTATTGTTTCAAACGTATGGTCCAAATACTACCTGAGGTGTTTGTTACACTGCAAGTTCCTGGGCTATATTACAAATCAATTCAATAAGAACCTATGGAGTTCAGACCCTAAAACCTTCATGTTTATAACCACTGCTGCTATCCATTGTGCCTCTTCAGTTTGTAAACACTTGCCTAAGTCCTATTCTGATATTCTTCTATAAAGAGCCTTTATAAGTCCTTCCTTTTAAAAACAGTTACTAGTTTTTTCAGGTCATTTTTTCATCCTGTGTGTTATGTTTTACTCCACTGTGCTTACCTTCACTTCAGGTAGTACTGCTTGCAACTTCTCACCTGGAGTGTTAAACAGTAATGATTATATTGATGATGATTATCAGTATAGTATGTAAAATTCTATCTGAACTTCCTCTTTACATTTTTTTCTGAAGCTTTTGTCTCTCAGGAGTAAGAGGTGAAGTTAAAGAACAAGTATGATAATTTGACAAAGCAATGGCACTTTTGAAAATATTGATCCGAGTAAAAAGAAATGAATATGTTGAAAGAATTATTGTAAGAACAGATTCACAGGACAGTTTATCTTTTTACTATGCTTAGTAACAGTTCATTTAAAAATATTTTTGTCTTTTTTTCTTTTAAATACGATAGACAAACTCCACAAATTTAAAACTTGAATCTAAAGTTAGCATAAGCATAGTTCTATAAATGAACATCTGTTGAGTAGAAGTAAGCTCCATTTGAGAAAGTAAACAATACATTTGAATTTTGGCAGATGAATGTGAATTCCTAATACCCTCAAGCTTAACTGCAGATAGTTTAGATTGTTATGAGATTAAACTCTACTTCTAACTATAGATTCAGAGGACTTTCCTTGAACCTAAAAACTGAATTGGAAATAGGAAGAGTGTGAGACAGAGAAAGGATAGAGTGAGAGTAAGGAGAGAGATTTTTTTCCTGTGGATTGTGTATAAAATAATGAAGGATTAAAGAGAAGGCATTTGTCATTTGTCTTATAGACTGGTGGTGACGATTTATCCCAAAGTCAATCTTCCACTTTTTCATTCTTCACTCTTTATTATAGATCAGAGAGCAAACTCTGTCTTTTAATTAGTACTACTCACTGGTGGTGGGGCTGAAAGAAACAGAGCTACCTGGCCATTATCTGATGCATCTCAAGCTGGCCTATCTTATTATCACCTACAGGCTGTATTACAAATATAGATTACAAGATCGTTCTCCTACAGATTCTAACTTACTTGTTCCATGAAGGGCTTTAAGGGATCTAATTTTTTTCATCATAATTTATGTCACTCCTAAGATCAGGTAAGTTTAGAAAACACTGTTATAGTCCATTTTCTTTTGGTCAAAATTCACTTTCTTAAAAACTGTGTAGATTTGTACTTCAGAATTGGCTCTTCTAATTCCCATTTCCGATTTTTACTTCTTTAGGTTATTGAGCTAGTTTGCTATGAATACATATGAATATATGTCTGTGTTCTCCCTTTTCTGCCACTTAGAATGGATTATAGTAAATCATGTAAAATTTTGCTTTTTTATTTTGCTCATTTTATTTCAAAATATCTCTTTATTGCCTCTAAACATGTATAAAAGGAGGAAATCGAGGTAGATGTTCACTTCGATCCTTTTGAGCTCAACTTATTTCCATTTTTAGAAAATTTATAAGACATGATGGACTTTGTCCTTTTTTTTTTTAATTGGCAAGTATGCTCATAACACACTTAGCTTTTGACCTGCAGTTTGTGTCAATGATTATGTCTAAATATTTCAGAAAATTTGAATGCCTCTAGGTTATATTTTTGACCATAAACCCTTTAAATATCACACAATTCTGACTTAATAAAGCAGTTTGAAGAACCATTTTTTTTTTTTGGCAAAGTGTTCTTTAGTGTCTGAAAGGATTCTCAAGTATGAACATTTATTTTGTCAGTGACAAAATATAAGAAGTTAGACTCCTATAATTCCATAATCTAACTTTTGTCATACAATATTTTTAGTATTTAAAATAAAGCAACTTGGTCTGTAAGACTTGGCAATCTTGGAAATGACAAAATAGAAATAGTTGATAAACTCCATCTTCAGAAGATTTCTCACAAGAAGCAAGAAAACAAAATGCTTCTGACCCTCAAATTTCATTTTGCATTTCACAATCTTTCTAATTCAACATACACTAAGATTCTCTTAGAGTGTTGTCTCTTTCCCAAGTGTTCTGAGAATACAAGAGAGTAAATCACAGACCTCTCTTTCTCTCTCCAAAATCCTCACTCTTAACAAACTTGTATCCTAGTAGGGGAAGTCAGGCAATAATTTTTTTTTAAAGGTAATTGGTGCATTAAATGATGTATCATGTGTTAAAGAGAAATAGAGTACAGGAGGATGGGAGTCCTGGAAAGAAGTGTGATGTTCTTGGTGTAGTCTGGTTTCACTGAGAAAATTTCTCCAGCAAAAATTATAGGTAGAGGAGGGTGAGAATTGTTGAGGTATCTATAACAAGAACATCTCTGGCAGAAGGGAAAACAAGAGTAAAATCCTAAGGTGGTATACAATTTGGGAGTTCTTAGAAATTCTAGGATTGCAGTGGGACAAAAGTAAGGAAAGCAAAGTGAAAATATAAGATACTAGGTCAGAGAAATAATGAGTTCAGATCATGTACGACATCACGTGTCATTGTAAGGATTTAAGCTTTTACTCTGAGGGCCATGGAAGTCTATTGGAGGGAGGAATAGCTGTGTCTTAAGCTTCCTACTCAATTAACGAGGTTGCCAGGATGTCTGCATTGTTGTCTTCGCCTTCCACTTCCCATGCTTCTTTGCCTCAGCTTCTATCATAGGTAATTTTATTGTGCCTTTGGGTAGAATATGAAACTGACTAAAAACAAAACTTTGCAGGGTAGTTTCAGCTGTCATAATGATGAAATCACATGACTGGTGAAACTTGTGACATTAATAAATGAGTGATTTTCCACTAGTATGAATAACCACTAATGTCTTATATACATATCTGTATATTTTTGTACATTTGAGGTTTTTTTTTAATCTCAAGGAATCTGGTAGGTGGCGTATATTTTTGTACTTATATTTTGCTTGCATTTGTGATCAGAAAATGAAAAGATAGAAGAAAAATTTAAAAATTGGAAAATTTATTTTTAAATAAAAAATTCACTTATATAATATTTTAAATGCTAAATATTTGGATATTTTTTGTGATTAGGTTCACTTTTGAATGTGTTTAACAAAAATGTTAATAATGATAGATAATTAAATCAGATTGATTCGAGGAACCTTTAATCTTAATTGCTAACAGAAATTTAAGAAAATGTTCTAAGTTAATGATATCAAACAAAGGTTAAATATGTAGTACGAATTTAGATTCTAGGTTTTTGTTTTATTTTTAGAAATATAACTACAATTTTCTTAACTTCTTATAAGCCTTTACAAGAGCATATTAAGTTTAACATAGGCTACTGGATATATTTTTAAATGTGTAGAGCAATAAAGCTTTAATATATTTTCCAACATGAAAAGCAAAACCTCATTTCTACATAAAATTTAATAAAAAGGATTCTTAGATTGCACAGAATGGAATCATTTCATTAACAGGCTTCTTTCATTTTTTTACTAGGAAAATCTTTTACTGGTTTGAATAATGACTCATTAAATTAGAAAAAAAACTTTCTTTGTGAAACCTTGTCCTTATTATAAGTACCAAAACATATAATACGGTATATGATACTAGTTTTAAATGAAATCAAACATCCAGGGAAACTTCAAAAGTTAATAAGCTTCATTGTTATTGTTTTGTTTTGTAGAATAACATTTTATTTCATCTTTTTTTTAAAATTGACATTAACCCTTCTCATTTTCAGCTTAAATTTTTATATCCAATTGGATACCAAAACTAGGTATAGGGGCTCAAAATTAATGGAGCACACCAGAAAACAAACTGATGTGTCTTCCATTTTCTAGGAATACATCTTGTTGCACAAATATTATCTGATTCCACCATATGTTGTTTTAAATGCAAAGCACGTTTTCTTGTCTGATATTTCCTAATCTTACTACAACAAAGTCAAATGCTTCCAATTTTTAGACTTCAGAGAATGTTCAGAAACACCCAGCAATTTATTTTTGCATTATTTTGCAGTGCAGCAAGATTACCTCACCATTGTTAACAGATGTTTTTGTCCCCAGAACACTTTGCTGTTATTTCATCAGACACAAAGATACAGAGAAATACGATGAGAAATGTATATTCTTTTCTCTTATAACATTTATCACAATCAATATAGTAGAGAAGCAATACTAATACTTCTGTGGTCCTTTGAGGTTGGAAGTGTTTGTAGTGTAGCAATGGTACTATGAGCTGGTGCCAGGATGTATTCATGGAAACACTTAACGATAATACTGCTTCAGTAGAGGCAGTAATGGTATAAACAGGGCAAAGGAAATACCAGGATTGCAACAGATGCAATTGATTATATGCCTTGGGGAATATTCCACTCATTTATTTTAAGTCCAGTCCATGTAAATCAAAAGACTGTGATGTTGTCAGTATGACATATCACAGACATGGTAATGCACTATGACAGTGCCCCTGCATTACTGACACGGCACATCATGCCTGTGGACATGAGAAGCTGTCTGAAGCACAGCTCTTGCATTGTCAATTGTAGAAAGTAATCTGACTGAAGTATCTGAATCACCACAAACCATGATACAGTTTGTTCCAAAAATATAGAGCAACACGATTGCTTTAGGTGAAGTTAGCTTACATATTTACACTTGGTCATAAATCTCTTTCTCGCTAAGGAAATGTAATAATTTTCAATAACACTCATAGTTGTCAATCTACATTATAGCAATATATTTTGGGTAACTATGGAAAATAACTCCTCAAATCAGGATTTCAAATGCCATGCTCTCCTGAAGAGAGGCTTTCAGTAAAGGAGAATTTGCTTCTTGAAGACCAAGTGTTTTTTTCTTTATTCCTCTCTTGTCAACTGAGTGAATATTTTCAGAGTAAAAACGTATTCCTCCTCTGTCAGAATTAATCAATTTGTACTAGCACAGGAAAGCAATGTACCATTTCTCTAATAAGATGCAAGGATAGCACAGAGAATAGGAAGAAAAATTTGCATTCTCTTTTATCTTTTGCTGATTGAAAGATGATGCTGCACAGCCCAGATTCACCTTGAAAGTATGAGAATGGCCAACTGGTTCTTTGAAAGCTGGGCTTAAAGGGAATTGCTAAGCGTTTCAATAGATAAAGAAATGAGAAGTCTTGTAATTAATGCTAATTTATGGCCTTACTCCTATGAAATTACACATTACATGCACATTAATTATGATTAGCATTCCTTCAATAAATGGTGAAGGGAATCATAATGATTTGTTACTTATTATACAAGGCTGCCACACAATCCTTTTTAAAGAATGGGCTTTACTTGCACAATACAAAAAAAGAGGCTAAATTCCAGTGTTATGACTCCTTTCACTTGATAGTTCATGAAATAAGCAAGCACTGAGTGACTGAGCTTCAACTCTGCTCTTTAAAAAAAAAAATAAATCGCAATGTGGCAATTTAACTTGTGACTTGGAAAAGTAACCTATCATTTTCTTTAAAGTGGAAAATGGAATGCAATCATATCTTTATTATTACTCTTATACTACTTTTGATCCAAAGACACAACCTAAGATCTCATTCAGTCTTACAAGAGCTTGGAAATCATGGAGATAAGACTTTAAAATTTTGCCAGTGCATTGACAATATACTTGATTGTGCTCCTATGTGATGGTATTAATGTTAATATTATTTTACCTGTTATCAATCATTGTCTACAAATTCAGATAGGCAAGCAATATAATATACATAATACACACACAATCTTACTTTGAGCTTGTATGAAGTAAAATTTCAGCATTTTGATCATTGGAATCTATACCTTCAACCTCTATTGCTGCACAAAAATCTGGCTAAATAAAGGCAGACCCCTAGACTTTAGTCTATCAGTACAGCTTCTGATAGACTCCTCCTTGGAGTTTCTGATTAATCATCTTTGTTGCTGTTATCCCAAATGTGGACACAAATATCCTACTTCGATGTGGTAGGTTCAATTTTCCCAAATGTAGCCCACAGCAGAAATCTTGCCACAGGATAAGATACCTTTGGTGACAACAAAGGAGTTCCCGCTATTTTCATGGTCCATTGACCTCCATCCACCTCAGTTATGAAGAATCTTGCTTTCCCCACTGCCTTTATTTATTTCACACCTATCCCTGTTAGAAAATCTTCTCTCTCACTTTGTCACCCTATCATAATCCTCACATCCTTGAAATCTATTTTTCAAAACTCTCAAACTAGGAAAGAAAACTACAGGTAATTAATACTTTTCCTTAAAAAAAAAAAAAGTGTGGAGGCAGGGTGGGGGAAAGGACCTTGGTCATCTATGGGAATGTGGGGAGGGAAACATACAATGAGGACAGCACAAATTAATGGCTTAATAAATTACCCTGCCTCACAGAGCTTGAAAATCTCCACCTGGAATTTTAATGTATTAGTGCGCATAGTTAATTTGGAATTCATACATTCAAAAGTAGAAATGGAACACACACAAAGGGGAAAATGTGCATTGGCTCTGTCAGTTCCAATCCACAGATTCCATGTATGATTCACAGGGAAACCTCAGCAGGCAAGTGAACCACAGTGGAGGTATAGGCTGTGCTGTTTCTGGTCCACGCCCATTTCTAAATGAGCTGCACCTTTCAGTAATCCTGATTTTATCAGGGAGTTCATGGCTTTTAGAATTTTGAACCACATATTATGAAATCTGCAAAGTCCTCCATCCAATTTCCATTATATTCAGACATTGGTTAAAAAAATTCTTCCTTTGAGACAAATTTGGTTTCACAGAGCATTTAAAACTTGGTTGCCAGGTTTTTTTTTTTTTTTTTTTTTTTTGTTATTCTTGTACTGCCAGTCACCACTGTGGCATAATGTTCATATTTTTCACTACATAATACAAAAACTGCAATGCCCATAATTGAGACTGGATGTAGAGACTAGGAATGAATGCCTTCTTGAAGACTCTGGTGGTTCAGTACAGCAGTGAGGCTAGGAGCTAACACTGATATGGTGCTTTCTGTGTATCAGGATGATGGCAGAGGTTTTAGAGATATTAGCTATTTTAGTCTTTAAAATACAGCAAGGCACCATTATTATTATTATCCCTACTCTAAAAGAAGAACTGAGACAGAGAGTTTAAGTGATTTGCCCAAGCTCATATTGATGACTATAAGCTAGTTGAGATTTGAGCCTAGTAATTTGACTCCTGAAATTCCTCTCTCTCTCTCTCTCTCTCTCTCTCTCTCTCTCTCTCTCTCTCTCTCTCTCTCTCTTTAATTGCGATACTGAGGATTGAACCCAGAGGCATTTTACCTCTGAGCTACATCCCTAGCCCTATTTTATTTTTTATTTTGAAACAGTGTTTCACTAAGTTGCTGAGGGACTCATTGAGTTGCTGAGGCTGACCTTGAACCTGCAATCCTCCTGTCTCAGCCTCCCAAGTACTAGGATTGCAGGTATGCATCACTATGCCCAGTAAAAATCACTCTTCTTAACCACTCTGACTGTACCATACTTTCTCAAACTGGGAGGAGGTTTCCACCATCTTTACTTCCACTCTTCCCTAGCCTGCTTGACTTATATGAAGTATACACATAATCTCTGTCTCAAAAAAAAAAGTAAGTGTATGCTTATTGTATGAAAAAATGTACATTAAAGTATTTAAAATTTTGTACATATGATATATATCTTTTATTATGAAAAATGTGTAGTCAAGTGTAATGTAGAGTAGCACTCATGCACTTATGTACTTTATACTACAATAAGTTTTCACTTAAGTAGTCTTCAAGTATGAGTTTATGAGTTTGTATTCTAAAACATCTTTATACCAAGTTTTAGATTGTTTCGATCTTTTTAAAATTCAAGAAGAGGAAGTAAAAATATTTTTATCTACCAATGTTAATACACATTTCTGAATATTTCTTAAAGCACATTTTCAAAAGTGAAATCTATAGAGTAAATCATATAAACACCTATACAGCCTTGAAACACGATGCCAGATTATCTCCCCAAAGTCATCTTGTTTGATACTCCCACAAATAGTGCAAAGGTGCCCTTTGCAGTATCCTGGGCAGTTTGTGCTTCATTTATATTTCTTTGTTACAAGAAAGGAGAAATGATTTGCTTTGTGTAATTAGATTTTTAAAATTTGTTTTGTGAGTGTCTATTTTCCTTGGCACAGAAGGCAAACATTGTTTTTTTATTGTTTTCCAAGTTTGAGTTCCACAGTAAGAACAAGCAACCTTTGACTTTCCCATGTATTGCAAATATTTTTTCTTGTTTGTTGTTTGTCTTTATTATGCTTAACATGATTTTTAAAATAGAAGTTGAAAACATAATTTAAATAATAAGAATTTGCTTTTGTGGTTTCTTCCTAACTTCTTATTGAGAATGGATATCCTCCCTTTAAGAGATTTAATAAATCTACTATCTTCTCTAGTTATGTGTGGTTTCATATTTTAATTTTACACAGCATAATTGATCTGGAATATGTTTTAGTACAATTTACTCAAGATATTATATAAGTTGAATGCTGTTTTTCTACTTTTTCTATTTCTTATATTTTACATTTTTGTATTTCATAACTTGCTTGTATTCTAGAATAAAATGTATAAGCACATTTTATATATGGTATATAAAACTTGTCAGTTTATTGAAATCCAAAATTTTCACTCTACTTTTATAAGTTATACAAAAGCTGTCGGTTATTTGAAAAGACAGCCATGGCCATCTAACGTCTGGAATTGATCCAATTATCTAGTGATGCCATTGCTATCTGAACATCATACAGCAACACATTACTCACATTTTTATAATAATGCTATTTAAACAAATCTATTTTTCTGCCAATTGTATAAAAGTATAAAACTTGTGTATACTACATAATACTTGATAATAAAATATGTTACATTTTAACATTTTTTTCTTTTATTGTAATAATTCGTGCTTTGTATGTATACATCTTTGTTAGGTACAAATTGATATGAAGACAAATGTGCACACATTTCTCATCTGACCCCTTCCCCAATTCCCACTCCGCTCCCTTGCCCTCCCTCCCTCTCAAGTTCAGTTCAGTGAGTGACCTTAATATAATTGTGTAAGTACATCATGTGCCTTAGGATGCCCCCCCGCCCGTCCATCCCCTTCAGTTAAATCAACTTCTTTGTTTATTGAGGGTCTCCATTTTTTCATCTGGGGACCCTCTTATGCCCCATCTTCTCCTTAACATCCACATATTAGGGAGAACATTTGCTTGTTTACTCTTTGTGACTGGCTAATCTCACTTAACATAATGTTTTCCAGTTGCATCCATTGCAAATAAAATGATTTTGTTCTTCTTTATGTCTGAGTAAAATTCCATTGTGTGCATATCCCATAGTTTTGTAATCCATTCATCTGTCGATGGACATCTTGGCTGCTTCCATAGTTTGGTTATTGTGAATTGTGCAGCTATAAACATAGATACACATACATCGGTCTGATAGTTTGGTTTCCGATCTTTTAGGTAGATACCCAGAAGTGGTATTGCTGGGTCATAAGGTAGGTTTCTTCCCATTTGTCTGAGGATCCTCCATACTGTTTTCCAAAGTGGTTGCACAAGTTTGCATTCCCACCAACAATTTATTAAGGTTCCCACTTCTCCACACCCTTGCCAGCAGTTGTTGTTGTTCGTATTTTTTATGATTGCCATTCTGATTGGGGTTAGGTGAAATCTCAAGGTAGTTTTGATTTGCATCTCTCTGATTGCCAATGATGTGGAACATTTCCTCATACATTTATTAGCCATTTATAGTTCTTCTTTTGTGAAGTGTCTATTTAGCTCCTTTGCCCATTTTTTGATTGGGTTATTTGCTTTCTTGGCTGTGATTTTCTTGAGTTCTTTGTATATCCTAGATATTAGACCTCTATCTGAAGAGTAACTGGCAAAAATCTTCTCCCACTCTGTAGGCTCTCTGTTGAGGTTCTTGATAGTTTCCTTTGCTACACAGAAGCTCTTCAGTTTAATGTAATCTCAGGTATTGATCTTCCTTTGAGTTGCTTGTGCTTTGGAGGTCTTGTTGAGAAACAAGACCGGTGCCTATGTGTTCAAGTGTTGGTCCTATGCCCTCTTCAAGTAGCTGCAAGGTCTCTGGCCTAACTTCCAGGTCTTTGATCCACCTTGAGTTGACTCTTGTGCAGGGTGAGAAAGTGGGGTTTATTTCCATTTTCCTGCATATAGTTAACCAGTTTTGCCAACACCATTTGTTAAAGAGGCTATCTTTTTTCCAGTGTATATTTTTGGCTCCTTTGTCAAAAATCAGTTGACTGTGAGCCTGTGGGTCTGTTTCTGAGTCTTCTATTCTGCTCCATTGGTCTATGTGTCTGTTTTTGTGCCAATACCATGCTGTTTTTATTCCTGTGGCTTTGTTTGGTAGAATAGGTAGAATTTCTTTTCTTCCTTATAAGAATCGCTTACTCTTAAAAAGAGTATTGACTACTGCTGGAGATAGTTTACTAAAAAATACTTATTAAGCACTGCTTTCATCAGCTTTTCCACTGCTGTGACCAAAATACCTAAGAAGAACAACTTAGAAGAAGAAAGACTTATTTAGGTTCAAGGTTTCAGTCCATGGTTAGCTAGATCCAGAGGAGAAACATTGAGGAGACAGGGTATGGCAGAAGTAGAGATAAAGAGTGAGAGTGAAAGCAGCCAGGGACAGATACAATCTTCAAGGTCATTCTACCAGTAAGCCACTTCCTACACCATGCCCAGCCTTTGAACCTTGCTGCATTGCCAACAGATGAGTTTTGCTGGGGAACATCTAATATCCAAAACATAGCAAGCACCTAATTTATGTCAACTACTTTTGGAGTTTCTAGGAAAAAAGGCAGAGAATAAACAAGATGAATGATTTTATTAAATTATTCAGTGGGAAATGTTAAGGATAAAAAATACACAAGAAAGAGAGTGAGATGTTTGGTAGGCCAATTGAAGATGGATAGCTATGAAAGAATGCTTGGAGAAGATACTTTTTGAGTAAAGACCTTAGAGACAGAAAGAAGTGTGGATATGGGTCAAGAGTATTCCTTGAAGAAGAAACAGCAGATGCAAAGGACCAGAAATAGGAGTTTTTCTGGCATAGAGAAGAACATGAAGGCCAGTGTGAGTGATACATAAAATTGAATATGAGATCTGACAACTCCTGGGGGACCAGAGCTGTGTGCACATGTCTCAGTCTGAACTTGATTATGATACATGACTATAATGCACCAATAAAAAGAAAATAAAGTATATATCTTTTAAATGCAAAAAAAGTTCTAGGCTTACTAAGAGTTTTTTTTTTAACTAGTAAGGGATATTGAATCAATTATAAAATGAAACATTTTCTCATTAGAATTTGCCCAAAAGGATCACAAAGTTCTCTGCATTTAACTTAGAATAAAAGTAAAAATGAATGTGAAACCTTAAGCAGAATAGTAAAAGTAAAATACTTTTACCACCACACAACTGCATAGCACTTTGGGGAATATAACAGTTGCTCATCTTAAGGACTCTTGTAAGATTTAAATGAAATTTTATATATATATATACATATATATATAATATTTAGCTCACTCATTGGTAAGCACACAAAATTGTTAGCCTTTTATTAAAATTGTTATTATATAGAAAAGTATTACCATAAGAACACATAATATTTATAAGAAAATAACTGGTTTTTAACATAGAATTAAACTTTATTAATCAAGAAATGAATATCATTTTTTAAAAGTATCTAGTCATATAATTTGAGGATATTTCCTTGATGGGTATGTTAGCCTCACAGAAAACCTTCCTCCTTTGCTTGAAGATAACTCCTGGGTACTTTAAGTATTAAAATATTAAGTAAGAAATCTAGTCTTAGCAATCAGAACTTTGCATAGTGAATCAGGAAAGCACTTCCCATATTTTTAAAGTCTGCCCTTGTAATAGTATGGATCAAAGAGAGAGAAATTAACAAATCGTTCTATTTCGAAAACATGAAGTTTTACTAAACTTTTGTGTCATTTAGAGAAGGTGAGAAATAATAATAACATAGGGTGTGTGAGTGTGTGTGAGTGTGTGTGTGTGTGTGTGTAAATGTGCAAAGTCATTTGAACATTAAACAATCTTTGAATTTTTTGTATATCACATAGCATATGGGCTTCATTGTAGCCACATTCACAAACATTAAATATTTCAAAATTAGCTGGGAATATGAAATCAGTAGACTCACTTGTAGAATCTCAGTTTTCTGGGACAGCATTCAAACTAAGTGGTACCAAAGTCTTACTGGATTGATGCCACTTTCTGAAAGCCTGCCTTTTACCTGGATTTCACTTTTAAGTGTTCTATACTTTTCATGCATTGTAGTTGCATCACTTACTATCTGGAAACAAATGAAGTAAGAGAAGTCTGTTTGCATTATACTTTATCAGGCATATAATATGATAAGGGCATCCTGCATTCTCTGCTCTTGAATGTCAGAGGGCTTTTTGCTAAAGGCTAGTCTAAGCTGAAAGTGACAAGGGCTTTATCTTTTGGTCTCTTATCTAATAAACGGATAAGAAAAATCTTTAGTTTTGCAGGCACCCAGCATACCCAGAGGTTTCTTAAGGATAAAGAAGTATTATTTTCTTCTTGAAAAATACTAAGAAGATAAATTAGATGATCAGAAACAAGAAAATTCAGCAGTATTTTATACATTGACTCATTTAAACACTTCAAATATTAATTGTGCTTGTTACTATTTTTTCTAAGGGTCTATTTGCCTTTTTTATTTTACATATTTTTATTGGTGCATTGTCATTATACATCCTACAGAGGATGATAGAGTGATAGAAATATACATGCACATAACACCTGATACATTTCTCTCTGGGCCCCATTCCTCCTTCCCCTTCTCAATACATATCACTGAGACTGGTGTTCAGATATGTACATAGCATTATTTAAACTGTATCCTTCATTGCATCTCTATCTCCCCCTCATTTCTTTCCTAAGTCCCCTCAGTATCTCCACTGGAGTCTTTACTCCTTTATCAGAGGTTTCTTGTCTTCCAATTTTTATGTAGCTTCCACATATGAGAGAAAACATATAACTATTTGCTTTCTGAGACTAGCTAATCTTGCTTAGCATAATATTCCCAAATTCCATCCGTTCTCCTTCAAATGATAAAATTTCGTTCTTCTTTATGCCTGAGTCAAATTCCATTGTGTGTATATACCACAGTTTTGTGATTCATTCATCTGTTGATGGAAACTTAGGCTGGTTCCATAATTTGGCTATTGTGAATTGTGCTGCTATAAACATGGATATGTAAGCATTGCTATAATATTCTAATTTCAATTCCTTTGTGAAGATGCTCAGAAATGGTATAGCTATGTCATATGGTAGTTCCATTTCTCATCTTCTGAGAAGTCTTCACACTTATATCCATAGTTTGCAGTCCTACCAATATTGTATAAGAATTCTTATTTCCTCGTATCTTCACCAGCATTTATTATTGTTTGCATTCTTAATGATTGCTATTCTAACTGGAGTTGAATGTAACCTTAGTGTAGTTTTAATTTGCATTTCTCTGATTGTTAGTTATGGTGAACATTTTTAATACATTTATTGGCCATTTGTGTTTCTTCTTTTAAGAAGTGTCTATTCAGTTCAATTGCCCGTTTTTTTTATTGGTTTATTGTTTTCTTTTAGTGTTAGGTTTTTAAAATTCTTTGTATATTCTATATATTAGTCCTCTATCAGAAAAGTAGCTGGTAAAGATCTTCTTCCATTCTGTAGGCTCTCTCTTTAGATTCTTGATAATTTCCCTTGTTGCACAGAAGCTTTTAAATTTAATGCTATCCAATTAATTAATTCTTATTTTAATTTCCTGAGCTTTGCAGATCATACTGAGGAAATTTCTAACACTATGTTAGAGTGTTGGTCCCATACCCTCCTCTACTAATTGGCAAGTTCTCCTATTCACAAAACACTTTCACTGAGTGGTGCTTTAATGTTAATGAAAGTGAGTATCTTGTGAAATTCTGTTGCTTCACTTGCTCTTTGAATAGTCTGAGGTTATTTTCTACTTGGTCATTTATGGCTGTAGATTATAAAGAACTATATAGGGCATCTTCTTTACCATTCAGTTCTAGAGACAAGCAAACAAGCATAAAGGACTTTCTAAGATATACAATTATTTAACAGACTATATTTTTCCCATTTTGCTTTGAATTCCAGAGGACTTAAATACAAAAATGCAGCCCAGATTTCTATACTATTGTGGATTACATATTAGAGTTCCTTTAGAGTCTTAATTTCCTCTTCTAATAACTTTTTGACTTTTATTCTTTATCTGTATTTTCATTTTCTTTGTGCTATTAGTTGCTGAACCAAATTTGTGCAGGTACATGTGTGAGAGGGTTAAGGTTGTAAATAAAGAGATGGATAATAGATGTTGCATGCCATGATTTTCTAACATTTTAAGGAATGTTTCAAAGTTTATCTACAGAAAATTCAACTTACTGGAGACAAATTAATAAAGTTAGAATGACCTAAGAGTTAAATTGGGGAACTATGTTATGTCAAAACCGAAGTGTACTAATATTTCAAAATCAGCTTACAACTTCATTTAACTGGTCATTTAAAAACGTTTTTTAAAGAGTTATATTTTATAGTAAATTAGTGTGTGATAAGTCAAATAATAATCCTCCCACCTAGGTTTATACTTGGGAATGTAAAATAATGTTGCCATTTCATGTTCCTTATAAATTTTTATAATCTTAGTGAGTTCTTTTCCGTCTTTGATTTTAAAATAACTAATATTATTGTAACATCCAAAATTTGTATGTGCTTTAATAATTTCCAAAAATATTATTTCTACTTTTCCTTATAAAACACCATTATCTACAAAAACCTTTAAAAGAGAAATTTATTTGAATATTATGTCCAGTTTGAGATCATACAAATCAGAAAACTGGAAAAGAGTCTAGAGAGCATTTAACATTACTGAGGGAGTGGAGAAATTGAAGGAAGTTGGCACTGTTTATTCTGGAAAGACAAATCTGAAGGGATAAATTAATAACTGCCTTTGAATTTTAAAAAGCTATTTATTAAAGTGACATTCTCCTGCTTTTCTGTTCTTCATCTCTCCAGGTGTGGACTCAGGAAAGAAATGGACTACATTTACTGTTAAGGAAGAGTTCACACATGGGGAAAATGTTTTTGACAGTAATATAGATCTAGTACTGACATAGGTTACCAGAGGGTTGTGAGGTTGTGGTGAATTCTTAATCTCTAGGGAATCACTAGATTTCCACAGACAGCTATGTGATTGAATGATTTAGACAGTGGTACTTGGAAGTGAATTCCTAGATGAGATAAAAATTGTGGTGTTTTTCTAATTTATGCTTCAGTGATTTTATTGAAGCAGACATAGCATATCCAAAGAGGTATTGCTACTTCTTTCTAAATTAAACATAAAGACAGATACTAAATTTATAAAAATTTTACTCCTTGCAAACAGCCATCTAATATATCTTTTTAAAAACTGTATTTCCCTCCACTGACCTGCTATACCATTTTACACACATCTATTGAAGCATTTCATTTGTTGCATTTGGGGATATACATTTTGTTCTTTCACTGGATAGGAATTATTTTGACAGCTGAGACTATGGTGAAAATTATTTGCATTCCAAGAAACTAGCACAATGCTGAACTCGATGCCTGCAATTAACATGTGATCAATGGGTGGTGAGAGGAAAAAACAAAGTGGAAAGATGATTCTTTCTGAGTCCTAAAAAACTGGCCCTGTAATTTGGACTGGTAGCCATTAGGTGGCAGGAGTGTGCCATTTCCAAAACATTTATTTTCATCCATTCACTCACTCACATATATCATAAATAGTTTAATTATTAACACATACTAACTTACATGTTAATGAGATTCACTGTGAGATTTTCATACATGCATACAGTGTGTATTCATTCAATCATATTATATACCATTTTGAGCTGTTCCTTTTCCTTCTTTCGGGGCTGTGAACTTTCTGGAGTCTTAGGAATAAGAACAGTAAATAATCTGAAAAACATCTCATACTATAAATATTTGTTGATTGAATGATTGAAATATTAGGAAGCTGAAGATATATTGGTGCTAAAAATTGAGCATTTTCTGACGATATTTTCCTCATATTCTTGCTTTTTAGGTGCCAGATGTACTATTTCTCCCAAGAATTTTCATTTCAAGTCAGTCAAATGAAGTATTTTAATTCAGCTGAAAATATTCCTTTGCTTTCAATGTTTCTCTGCTCTAAAATTTATGTAAATTTTGCCTTGGTGGTGAGGCAAAAAGTTCTATTATTATATAACTGGCTAACATTAGTTGTAAACCCATGAGATGCTATTTCATGTCTATTATTTACTTTTTCTCTTCTTTTTATATTTGACTAAATAAGTAAATTCACTTTTTAAAGATGAGGAAACTGAATTGCCAAATATTTATTTATTCTATTTATTTTTTGTTTTTAAATATTTTTTTATTGGTGCGTTGTAATCGTACAACTTTGTTAGGTACATGCTGGTAGAGACACATGCACACATTTCTCATTTAACACTTCCCCAACTTTCACCCCTTTCTCTCCCTCCTCCTTCCTTCTCATGTTCGGTTTAGTGTGATTGATATGTTTTCGAACATCATGTGCGTTAGGGTGTTTCCCTCTCCCCTCCACCTCCCCCCATCACCTTCAGTTAGGTCACCTTCTTTGTTCGTCAAAGCTTTCTCCTTCTTCATCTAGAGTCCCTCTTATGACCCACTTTCTTCCTAGCTTCTGCAGATTAGGGAGAGCATCAGATTTTTTACTTTTTGTGACTGACTAATCTCACTTAACATAATGCATTCCAGTTCCATTCTTTTCCCTCCCTGCAAATGACATGATTTTGTTCTTCTTTATAATTTAAGAATTAGTTCAATGTTACAAATGAACTTACAGGAAGAACTAGGGATTTATACCTATTTTGAAGTAGCTTCAAGTATTTGGATGAAGTCTAAAATATTGAGAATGGTAGAACAAAAAGATGGAAGAACCTGAAGACACTATAGGTTTCTGAATTAATAGCTTTGGAAATGCTCCTATCTCTTTTATTATAATAGACTATTTAATCACAGCAACTACCTTATCTGCCATTTGTTCACCTCTCTTTATTATAAATTTTCCTCTATGACCAAATGGGGCACAACTGTGACATACAGGCACCAATCCTTAAGATTCTTCCTCATGGCAGACAAGCAGCCAGGTCCTTCTGTAGCTGTTAGGAAAAATTTAGATGTTGCTCACTTGTAGCAAATTCAGATACAAACTGTAGGTCCAGAATATACCTTACACAACTACATATTCATCTACTGTAGGTCAGAGAGTGGCACAAATATGTGGTTTGCTCTTAAAAATTTAGCAACTGACTTTCAAAAACAAAATTAAAAAAGCATACATTCATATACATATAAATTTATTATAAATCTTAGTGATATAAAGGATGGGTAGAACACAATTTACATAAATAAAACATTCAGTACTCTATTGTAAGTTCCTTTTAGCTAATTGATTCTCAATGAGGACTTTGTTTTTTATTCACCAAATTTGCATATGCATAGACAAGCTACAATTGCAACTAATGAATGGTTATTTCCAAAATGACCATTAGTTGATATTTTAATTTGTGTAAAACCACAGATATCTATCTATCTATCTATCTATCTATCTATCTATCTATCTATCTATATTGGAATCTCAATTGCCAATGACAGCACCAACTACTTTTCTGAATTACAGTTATCAATAAATAGCAGAGTATGTCCTCAATTTTTTGTGCCATTTACAATGTAACAGATCTAGTCATGATATATTTTGTTTACTTAGCTCTATTTAACACTTTCTCCATCACTTTTGCAAGTCTAGATAATTGATAAAACAACCAATTAAGCCCTGATATGTAGTTGCCAATTAGTGTGGTGTAAATATTCTTGCAATGGCTACTGACTTAATGTCAAATCAAATGAAATTGGGAGGAGGTATGCACTAGAATTCTATAATGTTTTTCTCACATACTGTTAAGAGAAATAATCTCAAATGTAAAGATAATGGTAATGGTATATTATAATAAAATGATTAGGAAGTGATGAGATTGCAGTATTTATATATCCATAATTTATTGAATAGTAAATTTATATACTTCAATTTTAAATAATAATTTTGTTTAACACCAAGATTGCAACATTTTTGTCACCTGGTACAGCCCAACTCAAGCACATCACTGTACCAAATACCTTATCACAGATATAAGTGATTCATTTTCTAGTTCAGTTCAGCTAGATTTGAGTAACAACTTTTATAAAACTTCCTGTTGCTATCAGGTGTACTTTTAAAGCAAATCATTTTGTTGACAGATGGATTTTTCTTTCTTGAAGATGCCATTTTCAAGATTCCTGGCAATGCCAGTATGACCTGATACAGTATTTGAGGAAGAAAATATTTATTTTAAACTGCTAGTGAGTGCCATATACCCAAATTTACTTACCAGGCTTAAACATTATGATTTCTATTATAAATGATGAGGAAACTCTCCTATAAGGAATATATGTTAATTAAAACCTCAAAATTTGGTATTTTTTATTTTGAGGGTTAAAGTTTGGCAAATTATTTTTGTTTGATATTGGAATAAACTTAAATCTTACATGTTACTACAGCCTGAGACTTCATAGATAGTCAGTCTACAACTTTGAGTGGTATTTTCCAGTTTGTGATGACGCAAAAGTGATATTCATTCAGCAGAAACCAAACTTTGATATTTAAATTTTGCAGTAAGTCACATTTTCCAGTTAGCCACATAATCACAATGGCAAACATTGTTACTGTTCAGGATGCTGTGTTTCAAAGGTATAATGTTCAGTTTGTCAGGTGTATTAAATGTATTTTCAATTTATAATATTTTTCAGTTTATAATGGATTTATAAAGACAACCTCATTCTAAGTCAATGAGCATCTGAATTTCAAAATATATTAACATCATTAAGCACTTTTATTTAATCTAATAAGTGGGTGAGAGTAATTTCCTGTCTTTTCAGCCCAGATAAATTTAGTGATTAAATATTAATATAGCCTTGATTTTTTAGATTTTTTAAAATCAGAGGGATAAATATCATGTATGGAGAAGGGGGGTGGGGAAGAAGATAGGGAGAAGCTCACCAAGTGCTGGGTGCATGCATATCACTTTTACTCTTAACTATATTATGATGTGAGGCTATAATGCACAAATAAAAGCACTTTAAAAATCAGGGAAAAAAATCAAAGGGTTGTAAAGTGATAGCAACAATTTCATTAAATTGACTTAAAATTGTCCTTCTTCCAATGTAAAGAAATAACATCTCATTATTTTCCTTCATTATTATTCCTATAGAGAATTCATGGTATTTATAAAATATTCTTTATTGCAAATGTCCTCTCAAAGTCTTGATTATATGCACAACTTCAATAGTTTTGCTTTAAAATAAGGTAATGTTAAGAAAATAATCTACAGAAATGATCTTTCCTTCTTTAAGTTTAATATTAAATAAAAGATGATTTATTTTTTAATCTGAGCAACCAGAAGAAAATATATGTAAATTTGGCACTAGATAAGACAATATTCACTTCTGTTCCAAGCTCTTGAGGAAAACAAGAGAATTGAAGTGTTATTGAAATTGAGCCCTCTCTTATCTCAGTAGGGTCAGGAAACAGAGAAATAGTTCTTTTCCCTATAACTCCAGAAGGAATCTAGTTGGATTTGTTCAGGCCAACCTACTTACTGACTTATGTTGAATGCGTGAACAGCCACCTATATGGTTTATTGAAAAGGAGAAAGGAATAGTTTGGCTGTCCTGTCATAAACGTAGTTCAATTGTTGTTGACATAATACTGTTAATCTTGGTCAATTTGAAATAAGTGCCTGAGCAATTCCAGAATAATTTTTCCATTACTTAATTATTCACATAATTATGAAAAAATGGGGCTGTTATGCTGACCTCTGTATTTAGCCTGAACCTTTTATATTTTGTATTTGCAAATAATTAACTTGAGGGATTATTTTAATATTAATTTCCTGCATGTTTTTCTACTTCTTGTCTTTATAAGCATAAAAAAAACAAATATTTTTTCTCCTAAGAATTTATCTTCTTCAAACACCCTCGTACTAAAATCATGAAATGGTTATGATAATTCCTCAGTAATTTACCAATATCTCAATTTAAGAAAGTTAAATGTAAACTCTAAGATTCAGAAGCTCTTTTTGAGTACATGTGCTATTTAGTCTTTATGAGACAAAAGGACAATACTTAATGACTATGCTAATATTTTTAAAAGAGAAGTATGTTGATTATTTAAAAGGCTTTTTTTTCCCACCACACTTATTCTAGTATATGTCTTTAATAAAAGAATATACATTTGGACCCATTTTCATGTGTCAAGCCTTTATTACATGATGTATATGAAATTCTTGATAACTTTTAAGACATTCAACAAGAAAATTTTATTTATCGATAGGGATTCTTTGGCACATAATGAAACAGTAAGACCTTCAACAATGGGGAATCATCCACACATCCAGAATAAAGGAGGGAGACTTTTTAGGGTATACATTCTGGAAGGTTTGCTTTATTACTGAGAGGTTGATGCAAATTTAGTGAAAGACAGACTCATGACCTGGGATAATGCTCCATTTATTTGGTTCATGAAGTGCTAAGCTACCTTTTCCTTTTTCTTTTCATGAAAAAAGAAGACAAGTGGAAGATTTTATGTAGCTCCTTGTTTAACAGATAACAAATTACTTGAGAGTTATCAGCTTTCTAGGGAATACCTGTGAACTCAAATATATGCACAAAACACATTAACTTCACATGAAATTAAAACAGGCCCAAACTAAAGAGATGAAGGTACCTTCCCTATAAAGTAATCTTAAATATTATTTAATCTTACCTGTGTTAATTCGACTCTTTTGGGTTGCTAGGAAGTGTCCCATTCTCATTTTACCAACATTTGTGGTGACGATCCATTTGTGGTAAGTGAGGGGAGGGGCATATAATTCTTCACTGTAATCCAACTTCTTAAGAATATGATTATACAATCTGACTGGGACACAGAATGGAAATTTCACTCAGAATCTGGATTGGCACTTTGTATAAAACCAAAGGCCACCATTTACTCTACCAGGCCCCATCAAGAGTTCATCATTCATACTGCATCCTTGTGAAAACCATTCTCAACCCCAGGGATCTTGCAAAACATTTCCCTGTACACACACAGGTCTAACATGCATCATTATAATGTCTCCTCACAGTAGCAGCTGCCAATTTATCCTCTTACACAGTGATTAAATGCATACACATGGAATCAGATTTCTTCACTTCATGTTTTATAGTTTACGTATACTTTTGTACTTAGAGTATGTTTATGTGGTCATTATTATGCACCAAGTAATATTTCAGACACCTTTACAAATATTAACTCCTTTGAACCTTGTAACACAGAGGTAATATTCTAACTTACAGAATATGGTTCAGAGCCTATGCCTTTACATTTTTCTGAGCTCTGACATTGAACAGTATTTTAGTCATCTTCTCTCATCACTGCGACTAAAATATCTGACAAGCACAACTCAGAGGAAGAAAGTTTTTTGGGGGCCCATGGTTTCAGAGGTTTCAGCCCATGAAGTGGCAGGGCATGTAGTGGAGGGATGCCACCCTCACATCATGGCAGCTGGAAAGAGAAAGAGAAAGAGAAAGAGAAAGAGAAAGAGAAAGAGAAAGAGAGAGGGAAAGAGGGAGAGGGAGGGAGAAAGAGAGAGAGAGAGAGAGAGAGAGAGAGAGAGAGAGAGAGAGAGAGAGAAAGAGAGAAAGAGAGAGAGAGAGGTCTTCTTTTCTTCTGTAGAGAGGTCTTCTGTTCTTCTGTCTGGGGACTATACAGTCCTCAAGACAACATTCCCACACCCCACCTCCTCCAGCCGTGCCTCACCTCTGAACCTTGCTGCATTGGGGATCATGCTTTCAACACATAGACCTTTTGGGAGACATTCCAAACCCAAATCATAACAAGCAGGTACCATATTTTCTGTAAAATGCAGATAAAATCATATTATTCTCATGTGTTTTTGAAGATTAAATGAATCTTTCTATGCTAAACATCTAGAGCAGTGCCTGGTACTTAGTATGGAACAATTCTGAGCCTCTTCTACCCCAGTTGTCCTTCCTATGTTCTTATCTCAGAAATGTGCTGAGATTTCCCTCTGGCCACTAATAGCAATCTGATTTCTCTTTTTATTTTTCTTTTTAATATTTTTGTTGTTGCTTCTATGCCTCTCTTTTCTGAAACCAAATTACTCTATCTTTAAATCTTCTGTTCAAACTCCCAGAAAAGAAGAGTCTCATTGCTTCTCTATTGAATGTCAATCTATAGATCGGTTGCTAGCTTCTGAACAATCTGTTGCTGGCTTTTTAATTGTATTCTCATCTTTGAACCAGTGATCTGTGTCTAGAATAGCAAGTCATGAAATGCCTTTTCTTAAAACAGAAGTAAGCACATAATATATTCTACTCCCATTCTTCAATCTGAAGGCACACCATGTGCCACAATTTAAAGCATTCCCAACATACACACCTTTCATTTTGAATGTTCTTGTATTTCTTTATTTTTTATGGTACTGGGGATTGAACCCAGGGGCATTCTATCTCTGATCTATATACCCAGCCTTATTTTTTAAATGGTCTCAGTAAGGTACTGAGGGCCTTGCTAAGTTGCTGAGGCTAGCCTCAAACCTGCATATATTGGGATTTCAGGTATGCATTACCACCTCTGGCTATTAATATTTTTTATTCACCAACTTAACCAAATATGCAGTTTTTTTGGGGGGGGGATTTGGCCAAAGTGTTACTAGATAGAGAAATTCTGGTCCAACTCAATGTGTACTTTCTTGTAGATTGCTTAGGCCTATTTGCAAAAGAACTAGCCTGATATTATTTTAGATTAGATTAGATTTTCATTTTTTATTTTATTTGAGTTTTGTTTTGTTACTAGGGATTGAACCAAAGGATACTTTACCTCTGAGCTACATCACAAATACGGTTTTATTTTGAAACAGGGTCCCTCTAAGTTGCCAAGGCTGGCCTTAAACTTGTAATTCCCTTCTCTTAGCCTCCCAATACTAGGATTACAGGCCTGTACTACACCTGCTGGTTTTTATTTTCCTGAATAAGTTTACTGTTGGTGCTAAGATATGTAGAAAGCAAGTTTTACAGTGTCAAAACTCCTAATAAGAAAGACTGAGATAGGGTGAGTAATTTCTTATCACAAATCTGTGGACTGCAAATGAGCCTGATTGAAACACTTTGAAGTAGAAGCTGAAGATTACATTTTAATAAGGGATGCTCTGAGGTATAGAGGCAGACATTTTATTTTGTTACTAGACAATGAAAGAAGTCATAGAGTTTTTAAAATATAAGTAATTCTCTCCATATTGGTAGAGACAGGATAAACTTAATCCAGTAGCATGAAAGTGTTCAGGTTGATTTTTTGTCACATCTTTCTTTGGAATTTCTGAGGATAAATGAAAGGTAGTCCCAAGTAGCTCATCAAAGGTACCCCACAATATACTAGTGGAAGAAGCTTATGGGAACCATTATCTTCAAAGTGTAGACCTTAATGGAAGGGTTTCTGTAGTACATATAAAGTGCTCAAACATGGATGAATGATGAATGGAAGACAATAAATTTTTGGTGAACACATTTGAGGTCTTTCTGAAGAGCCTCCAGGGGTAGGGATGAGGCTAGAGATTTAGTACTAGAGAAGTAGTAGCAACTTTAAATTGAAATTTGACTTTTTATTATTCATGTGACTTAATTTAAATACACAGAATGGTTGAACTTGAGAAATTATTAGTTATGTATTTATTTCATATAGGCTATTTCTTGATCACATTAAGAAAATTTGCAGTGTCACAAAAGAGAGAAATTATATGTTTAGAGAGGACAATGATGTAAGTATAAAATCAGTCCTGAAGTCCTGAAGTCACCTATTTATTTTCCACTGTATTACATGCCCCTTAATTATCTTCTTCCTTCAATATTGGATGGATCTGAAAGTGAAAAAAATCAAGCTTTTAAACTTCCTAGTGATATTTTTATGACATGTGTAGACTAAAACATCTAATTACAGATTTAACATTTATTAAAATCTAAATCCCTGGTCTAAAAAGAGTTAACCTAAATATATGCTTTTATATAATAAGGAAAAGAAAATGTTTATGAGTACTTCAATTTATGATATTATCCATACATAACTCACTCTCATTATTTCGTTTAATCAGTTAAGATATCCAGAACTTATTTTCATTCACCTATAGACATATTCCTAGGGTTTAAGTTAATGTAAATTAAAACAAAGACTAATGTAAGTTAAAACAGAGACTATATGAGTTAAGGAAATTTAGGTGCTATTGATTATTTGACCACATTTATTTTCCAAATACAACATTACCTGGATCCATGTCTCTATGAAACATGTTGTGGAAAGCATATATTCTTCACCTTTACTAGTAACATAATGATTGTGTACCTACATTTAATGGGTGTTATGGCATGAGGGTTGTAATCTCTTCAGTACATAAATCCATTGTAACCTAGGTAAGTGGGATATAGCTGGAGAAGGTGTGTCTCTGGGGGCTTTTGTCTTGAACCCCTTTGCTTGCTTGCTCTCTCTGGTTCCAGCCCCCATGATGTGAGAGAAGAGCCTTGCTCTCTCCTCCCTGCTTCCTGCTTCCCACTGCCATGCCCTGAGCTCCAACGACTCAGCCTGTCATGGACTAAACCCATGAAATCTCCAAAAACTGTGAGAAAATAAATCTTTCTCTTTCTTTCTTTCTTTCTTTCTTTCTTTCTTTCTTTCTTTCTTTCTTCCATCCTTCCTTCCTTTCTTCCTTCTTTCCTTCCTCCCTCCCTCCTTCCCTTCCTTCCTCTACATTGTGTGTGATCAGGCTTATTGGGTTGCAGTTCTGAGAATGTTGACTAAAACAATGGGTGAGTCCAATCACAGCTTAGAGTTAAAGTAGTGCTTTGAAGAAGCTCTAAAAAAAAAATCATTCCAGTGTCCCAGGCACAACTCAGATAAGTTAAAAATCAGAATCTCTAAAGGTAGGTCTTAGACATTTATGGTTTTAAATCTCCCCTGGAAATTTCAATGTGCTGGCCTGAACCATCTTTGAAGGTACCACTCCTTGGTTATATCTATTTATAGTTAACCAACTTTACTTCTAATTGGAGTAGACCATTTTTCAGGTATATTAATAAAATTTTTTCATGTGGAATAAATTCATAATTCGTAAGGTTGTATACAACAGAGACATTATATATCTCTGTTCTAGTTTATTATGACTTACCCTAAGAAGAAAACCTCTCTATCTTTGGACACAATTGTTGAGTGGAGAGAAGGGGGAGCATTTATGTCACCAATTGTTTTTAAAAAAAAACCAGAAAGGTAATAAAATTTTAACTATAAGGCATTATTTTACAGGGATTATTATGTGCCTAGAACATAATAGGATTTCAATAAATTTTAATTCCTTTACCTCCTAGCTGAAATTGGTCTAATAGAATTTAAGATGAAATAAATTTGCCTGGTATTTATCTGATTAGAACACTTTACACTCTTATGAAATACTGTGACATCTATAGTTCTATAGGAAATATTAGAGTTTCCTAGAGCCTTGAAAAATTGTCTGGTTTATACAAACAGAATAGAAGGTTTGGGTCAAATCATTTGTAATTTCTTGATGTGACCATGCTGAGGGAAATAAACCAACCTGTAGAAACAGGTCTGACTTTTGGGTAGGTGGATATGAAGACATTGTCTTCCACTATAGAAGGGACTAATGAGAGATTGTATATCCTTCTTTGTTCTTGTAACTCTTAGGATTTAACTTTCATTGATTATTTTAGATAATCTAGTCTAAAATAAATGTTTATCAATAGATTGGGGAGTTAGGTATAAAAGAATATAAAATTGAATTCTTTGAAAATGTTTTGAAGTTTATGTGAGACACCACAAAAAGCTTGAGAATGAGACCTCTATAAGGAAAATTACAAAAAGCTGAAGAAAGAAATTGACGAAGACCTTAGAAAATGGAAAAATCTACCATGCTCTTGGATAGGCAGAATAAATATCATCAAAATGGCCATCCTCCCAAAAGTAATCTACAAATTCAATGCAATACCTATGAAATTACCAAGATCATTCCTCATAGACATAGAAAAATCAGTCCTTAAATTCATTTGGAACAACAAAAAGCCTAGGATAGCCAAAGTAGTTCTTAGTAACAAGAACCATGCAGGAGGTATCACAATACCTGACTTCAAACTTTACTACAAAGCCACAGTAATAAAAACAGCATGGTATTGGCACAGAAACAGACACACAGACTAATGGAGCAGAATAGAAGATCCAGAAACAGACCCACGTGCTTACAGTCAACTGATTTTTGACAAAGGAGCCAAAAA
>PVLC010002089.1:0-2500 GCA_004027655.1 Graphiurus murinus
CCTTCCTTTTGAATCCAGGGGCATTCTCCCTCTCAACTATACCCTCGATACTTTTTATTTTGAAACAGGGTCTTGCTAAGTTGCTAAGAGTCTCCCTGGGTTGCTAAGGTTGGCCTCAAACCTGCAATCTTCCTGTCTCAGCCTCCCAAGTACTGGGATGACAGGTGTGCACCACCATGTCTGGCTAATCCTGCTCTCTTCTAAGGTGCAGGGGGGAGAAAAAGGCAAATGGGCTTCCCTTTGTCTTCCACTGTCTTTAAGCATTCTCTAAAGTATGTGCTTTAACTCCACCAAATATTCCTTTCCCTAAGAGCATCAGCATTCTTCACTCACAAAGAGTTCTCATGTGTGCATCAATAACGTTAGCTGTGACTATTTTTAAATGCTATGACTTAATTGTATTAACATTTTACATGTACTTGTGTATAACAGGTATCATGAGTATAATCTACTTAGTTAATTTCAAGTTCCAAAGAGGAAGCCCAGTTTAGAGCCCATCAGTTCTTCGAGCTATTCTTTCAAGTTCGGAAGGCAATGAGAGTACTAGGATTATTACTGGGAATTATACTTGGCCGCAGGAACTCATTTCCAAAAGATTAAGCCTTTCTCATCTTCTTAGGGGCTAGAAATATTGCCGAGGGCCGTTAAGTAAAATAATAGAGACAAGGAATGAAAAACAGCAGGGCGTGGTGGCGCATTCCTGTAATCCCAGTACTGGGAAACAGAGACAAAGGATTGCAGGTTCGAGGCCAGCTGCAGCAATTTAGCAGGTCCCTCAGCAACTAAGTGAGTCCTTGTTTCAAAAATAAAATAGGTTTGGAGATATAGCTCAGAGATAGAAAGCCTCTGAGTTCAGCCTCCAGTACAAAAAAACAAAAAACAAAAAACCCCCCAACAACTCACAGAAAAAAACAACCCCCACATGCTTATGCGTATTTCTCTGTTCTTTTTGACTCCTGTGACTGCAAATTTATAGCCACCAAGAAATATGACAGCCTGACTCTTATAAGCCCAACTCAAAGATCAAACTCTAAGAAGCTGGAAAGTTTCTAGGGGTGTATGTGCCATGTGCATTTGCTGTTTGTTCCTGCTTTTTAGCCCAGAGTCAAAGTTTTAAATTTTCACTTTGGCTTAAAGAGCTACGCGGAAAATAAATTCCAGCATTTGTTTTTTTGCTTAGTCATTCCTCCTTAAAATTCCTTAGCACTTTCAGATGTGGTTCAGATGAGATGACAATGAACTGTAGAGAGAAGTCAGAACGATAGAACAGTGCTGGGAAAGGTCTGCGGAGCTGAGAACCAGCTGACCTGAATTCTAATTCTGTTTCAAGAACGAGTTAGCAACAAGGCCTCGGGGAATTTAAGTTCCACTAACATTTACTGGACACCTACTATGTTCAAGGGATTGAAATAAGTGCTGTAGGAGCTACAAAGATAAACAAGAGCCTGGCGTGGTGGCATGAACCACTAATCCCAGTACTTGGGAGGCTGTGACGGGAGGATCACAGATTTGAGGCCAGCCTCAGCAACATAGCAGGACTGTCAACAACCTAGCAAGACCCTGTTTTCAAAACAAAAAATTTAAAAGGCTGGGGATGTAGCTCGAAGGTAGAATGCCCCTGGGTTCAATCCCCAGTACCCCCATACCCCCAAAAGAGCCCCCATAAACAAGACAAGGAACTTACTACCTAGAAGGAAAGCTAGCACATTCACGAAACTGTGGTATAATATCGTACTAAATGTATGAATGGTGCAGTAGAATCTATAGGAGCACAGAAATAAGTAAGAATAATTCCAGCCAGTGAGCCTGGGGATGGTTCTGTGAAGAAAATAATATTTGGGGTGATCCTACAAGTATGGGCGGGGTTTCTGGGGGGGGGAGGGAAGGATTTGATTTTGTTTTGTTTTGTTTTGTTTTAGCAGTACCAGGGATTGAATCTCGGGGTGATCTACCACTAAGCTGCATTCCCAGCTTTTTATTATTTTGAGAGACTTAGTTGCCTAGACCAACCTCGAACTTGCAATCCTTCTGCCTCCGCCTCCTGAGAAGCTGGGCTCACAGGCCTGTGCCACCGTGCCCTGGGGAAGAGGATTTTAAACAATAAATTGTTTTGGTCCAATAATAAATAAGCAAGCAAACATTTGGTACAAGGAAGGAGGGACAATGTAAGCCAGGGTGTACGGCACAGAAGTGCAGAGCTGGTTCAGGAAACTTGTTAGACAGGAAGGCAGAGCTAATTCTGAATGATACTGGGAGATAAGCTTTGACCCTTTGATGAGAATGAAGTTGCAGTGGGGCTTGAATTCCTTTCTGAAGAACGTGGACCTTCCGAGTGGTGGTGAAGAGAGGGGCGACAGCCAAGATGGCGAGCAGACCCGTAAGCAATCGGTCTTGCTTGCTGGGGTGACTGTTCTGGGAGAGGAAAAGCAAAGCTCGAGGGCTGGGAGGTCAGTTAACGTGCTGCTGGGGTGGGTTTGGGGCGGTGAGATGGACAGAGAAG